>CAKNYM010053056.1:333236-346387 GCA_932195095.1 Andricus curvator | reverse complement strand
GATTTTGATTGGTTTCGCAACATTCTCAGACATTTTTTCATTCGTCCGTAATCAGCAAAATCATTCCGAATGTTTCCGTTCTAAATCTTCATCTATTCCGAGTGATTACAGAGTCATTTCTCGTAACTACCACGCTTTGTCGAATAATACCGTAATCAATCGAAAGCTGCTCCAAACGAATGAAATTCAGAAAAAAATTTTTCATTCCACTTTGATCAGAAATATTATTCCAATTGATTCCGTTCTAAATTCGAATGAATTCGCTGTCATTACTAATACTTTCTCCATTTTTTTTAATGATTCTGTTGTCCATTGACAGTTGTACCAAACGAATCCACATCACTCTGAATCAATTTTTCATTTAATGTGTATTTTCTGGCGGCTTAAAGTTTATTTTAAATGAGTTCGTTATTATTCCGGTACAATTCTTATTAATTTTCCAAGATTCTAAAAGAATTTGTCATTCCATTTTAATCAGGAAAATTATTTCAAATGTTTCCATAATAAATTCGAACTCATTCCAAATGATTACCTAGTCACGTATAATAATTGCCACGTTGTTCCGTATGATTCCGTTATCAAACAAAAGTTGTTCCAAACGAATCTACGTAATACGGAATCAACTTGTACTTCCGTGTGTATTCGCTGGCGAATTAAAGTTCATTTCAAATGAGTTCGCTATCAGTCCAGGTTTATTTAAATTAATTTCGCAACATTTTGACACAGATTTTCATCCAACTTTAATCAGAAAAATGATTCCGAATAATTCCGTTATAAATTCTCATTCATTCCTAGTGATTTCTTAGTCATTTGAAATAACTTCCGCGTTTTGTCGAATGATTTTGTTGTCAATCAAAAGTTGCTGCACACGAATACACATCATTCTGAATCAACTTTTCATTCAATGTGTATTCTCTGGCGTATTAAAGTTCATTTTTTAAGTAGTTCGCTATCATTCCAGTATAGTTTTAATTCACTCCGCAACATTTTGAGACAGCTTTTCACTTCACTTCCATCAGCAAAATCATTTCAAATGTTTCCGTTCTGAATCCGTTCTCCTCCCGAATTATTCCGCATTACTTCCGAAGAACGTTTTCCCTTACAATGTTTTTGTCTTTATTGAAAAAATTAATACTACACAACAAAAATTAACAATTTGAAAAGTCTTGACATTATCTCAGAGTGATTTCAATATACGGAACTCATCGTAAATTCATTATTGGAAGATTTACAAAATCGTTTGAACTGGTAGAGAACGGAATTAGATCGGAATCATTTTGATTGGAAGGGAATTAATGTTTGTCCTGAAATTGGGGTTTAATCGAATTGGATTAAAATTATTTTGGACCAGAGGTTTGATTCATCGGATAGGAACGGAATGTGTTTTTGTAACAAATGGCGGATTTACTTTGTTTGGATCGAATCGGATTTTTCTTTGTTACCGGTTGGAACGAAAGTTTTGAATTTTGCTTATAAGGATTCATTCTGATTGGACCCGAATACATTATTTTTGGAGACGTAGGATTCAGTTGAAATAATTTGGATACAAATATCGGATTTAAAAGTAGTGAGACTGATCAGATTTCACGAATTCGGACGAAATCAGATGGATTATTTTTAATTCCGTTTAAATCCAAAACTTGCTTCAGGGTACTGATACATAGGAGTACTTTCCGGAATATTTGCGTTATCATAAGAAGTAAATGGAAATTCAACCATGCAGAGACTTTCAACGTGAACTTCAACAATTAAAATTAAAATATTTGACGAAATTACTTCCGTCTTATTCAACTCAAAAGTGGACACCAACTGCCTATCTAAAGTCTCAAATAAGCATGTCTCATCGTGTTCCGAGGAAATGGACCTAATGCCCGACGCAGTCTTAGTTAACTAAAAACTAAGAGGTTTGAGATGCCTATAAAAAAATATGATTTCTCTTCGCCTTCTTGAGTCAGTTTAATTTAGAAATGAATCAAAATAACCCTCACAGAAGATGTCAGGTGTATTCAATATGTTGTGATAAATCGGACGAATCGTGCGAAAAACGCAAAGCGGTTGTCAGCTACGATCATCAAGCTACGGTCGAACGAATTCCTATTATCGTAACTACGTTTGCGCTACTTGCTGAACCATATGGAGCACTGGTACACGGGAGAAAACAAATATGCAAAATCATTTTACAATTTTCTCGTCGGCTTGTTTTGAACTCGACGGAGCGTGATATGCCCTGTATAAACAACGACCATGTTCGCTGCTCGTGTGAGGTTTTTCAAACATTTTTGAAGTAAGTGATAGCTAGCTATTCGCGAAAATTGACTACCTGCGAATGAAAACTCGTACTAATCGGTATTTAAAAAAAAATAACGCGTAATATATGAGCAGCATCCTTTCGTAATAGGAAATATTTCATTTCAGGAAGCATGTTTATATTATACGAGATTAATTTCTACATTTATCTAAGAAATTCTTGGAAATCAAAAAAAAAAAAAAACTAAGAATCCAAGAATCAAATTTGGAAAGCAATATCTTAAATGTCTGAAATCAAATTTGATGAGTCAAAAAGAAAAATGAGGAGAGAAAAAGAAGGCAACGTTTACGGTAGAATGTTTACGCTCTTTTACCCAATAATCACTTTTTCAAATTTATCTAAACGATATTTATGAGTGTGTCGTCCAAAGTTGATCGCTGAATTCTTGGCTTTTTTAATTTCGAAGTACACTGGGACCTGGAAGTACTTACCTCGGATTCACTAAATCCGAGAATAGCTGCCGCGGCGATTTTGGGCTGAGAGTGGAGCCACTCAGGGTCGAGAGAGTGTGCTCAACGATGCGTAAAACAACAACAGCATAGAAACAAAGGCGCAGTGCGGGGGTACTCCCGCGCGTATATTGCGTAATGTTAGGAAAGGGTTCACACGCCTCTGACTGTTTACGTTTGGAAGCCCTAAAAATAACTTCAAGACCAATTTCAGGCCAAACCCGAATTGTAATTCAATTCAGGTTCCAGTGTATTTCATAGTTTTTGAATGTTGGACTCCGAAGAAGAATTGAAGTTTTTATTAATTCTGAATTTAATTTCTTAAATCTTAATTTCGACATCCATTTCTCAACAAATTACTTTTTTTTTTTAATTTACTAACGGACCTACGTCATAGATTTCTTGAAATAAGCCCAACTGCAGCGATCCTGTTTTTGCAGATCATTTAGTGTTCTCTATGTGTCACAGGTAGTGCAGATCACCGGCTAAGGACTTCCCATCGATGTTCCTGCCTCTCACCGAAGAAATTCTGGCAGTTGATTGGATTTAGTATCAGACATGCAGTACTTAGTATTTCTTCAGGCCATCGTTGTCGTCACCACGGTTGCCGAATTACGGACAACTCGACCTAGAGGTGATAAATTTTTTCCTAATCTTCTTTAAAAATTTGTTCATCAACAACGCACATTGTATCAAATAATTTTCATCAAAGGAATAGATTGCACGTCATCTTATGTGAATAATTACCTGCGCATAATTACCTGTAGCAGTTGATATTATGTCTAGAAATTAAACAAATGCGTAAACCTGAAAACACATCATCGATCTTAATTATTCAACTTTTAAGCCCACACGTTGTCTCGCAAGAACAACCCACTTATTGATAATCGCATCCTATCACCGATCACGAAATCGAAGCACCATCTGGCTTCCGGCCAATTAATAATAATAATCGATAATGTCTTTAAGACTTGAGTTTCGATCTTAATTTTAATTAATTAATTTACTTTTAAAGTATTTTTTCTGCAAGAAACTTGTAGGATATTGAAGTGAAAAGCGCCGTGGGCTATGTGATAAAATCTGAAATAAGGAATTATGTCAAAAGATTTCAAAAGTAATTCAAAAACACTAGTAATTATGAACCACACTCTATGCGGGCGATTGGGTTCTTTGGAATATGTTATAAGAGGTTCAAATTATAAGAATTTGGTTGAATCTTGTGAAGTTTAAATTGAAATGGTTAATTTTTTAGAGCTTCATTATTTTGAAGAGAGCAAGAAGTGCTACTGTTTTGAAACTTTTTTTCTGAAAGACTGCTTTGTGGTACATTTTACAATCATGGAGTGACTCAGGGATGACAGCCTTCTGTAATCTACGCGTAAGAATTTTCGCACTCTGCTGACAATGTTTTTTTTTTTAATTTAAGAATATATACTTTTCAGTTTCACATAGAAAGTTTTATCTGGTCCAATATCTACAAATACATGTTTACTATTGCACAAAATAATTGGGAAGTAACTCAAGGGCTCAATTAATTTCGATCCTCTCGAGTCGATGATGCGCCCCAATGAAGAAATTATCCAAATTCTTTTTATTAGGAAATTTCTGGTCCAGACTCAGAGCTCTCGTAGCTTCTCGATGACAATGCGCCTAATAAGAGCTCTTTCCAATGCCATTAAAATCGGTTCTTTGATTCTCGTATCGTCTCATCGATTTCAGACTCAAGGGCGGTTTTTGCCCGCTATAAACACAAGCCCAGCTCATTAGTTCCAGCAATCCTCTCCCTTTGTTCTCCTAACAATCGATCTCGTAAATATTTATTACCAACGCCCCGCGGATATGTAACGAGGGTATGGATTCTTAGCAAAGATATTACTCTTCAAATTAGCATGTAATTAGCAGTGTTATTAAAAAGATACTCCATTGAGGGTTTTTATTTTTTTTAGCTGTCTTGACAGATAGGGGTAATTTGTTCACTCGCCACTAACAGCCTTTATGCCCCTATCCATTTGGGCATCATGACGTTGAGACGCTCACTCAAGTTCTTACGATGATGTAACCATTTGCACTTGTTCATATTGATAAGGCTTTACAAATTGCTGAAGAATTATAAATCGAATATAACTTTCGGCTAAACACTAATATTTCAAATACAATAGATAGATTTATTAATCAATTTATATTTCGGAACTTCGAAAACACTCCAGTTCATTCATAAAAATGCTTCAAATATCAAATGTTGCAAATTGGATTAGGGGAGTGGTTAAAACAATTACTGTTAATGAGTACTCCACACGTGGGAAAATCTCAGGTGTGGAATTCCATACCTGGGACTTCACAAGGCATTTCTATATTTTCCAGTTTTTTCCACCAGTCTCATATTAATTTCAGAAATTCACATCATCAGTCAGCTGTCCAACATTTTATAGGCATGTGCGAACTTTGAATTTGTGCGTAAGGGTAATTGTGTTATATATTAATATACAATAAGAATATACAATAATATACACTGTAAAAACTTTCAGAAATTTTCCCACTAATTTTGTAGGTAAAATTTACAACTTTGGTTAGGAAAAATTATTTTCCTAAAAAACTTGGAAATGTTCCCGATACTTTGAAAAAATTTCCTTTTTGAAAGGAATTATTTCGATCGGTTTGGGAAATTTCACATACTTGTTTGGGAATGAGAAATTCCTACAATATTTGGGGAATTTTCCCAATTATTATACTGAAAAACCCAGTTCTCGTCAGATCACTGAAGTTAAGCAGCGTTGGACGCGGTTAGTACTTGGATGGGTGACCATTCAAGAATACTGACATGAGTGCTGTTGGCACATCGTGGGTGTGGTGAGCCCACACTTGTAGTTATTTATAACTACAAGAAAAATCTAGAAACACTACCCGAATCGGGTAGTGTCACGCCTACCCTGAAAGGGAAATGGTTTAATGGTATATATATAGGAAATATCTCGGAAAATATCTTATTTTTCTTTGAAAAATTTGCTCTTAAGTTCGGGAATAAGAAAATTTCATACTATTTAGAAAATTTTTCAATTTCAGGAGTCACTGTAAAAAAAAAGTATCATTTCAAGGCTAGTTTTCGGCATTGAAACAGTCCTCCAAAAATATAGTCTCGGGTGGCTCCATTCTAATGCCACTTTATTTTGATGCCGATAAACGACGTTTTAGTACAACTTTTTTGGATCAAAACAGGACTGAAGTGAGGATCAAATTTCAATGACGTAACGTAGCACATGGGAACGTCAAACGTCCGCGAGCTGTCACTGTATCTTTTTTCGTGTTGTTTTGACGGTTATATGGCTTTCGTCATGTAGAGTCGTGATTATCCTAAAAATGTAACAATAAAACGGTTTCTTTATGAAATTATTGTGAAAATGGCCCTGTGGAGTTTTCTACTGGTGTTTCTAAGTTTATTCATCACATTAATTATGCCAAAGTGTATCGATCCCGGGTGCGAATCAGGTTACAATAGTGAACTCAAAGAACCTGAATATGAAAAAGATAATATTTTCATCGTTCCGGAGGACCCAGCTATTAAAGCTTTATGGCAAAAAGACTTTCTCCACGAGAAAATCCTAAAAGGACCTAATGATACTATTTTGAGAATGGTAAGTGATTATGTAATTACCGTAAAACAGAAATCAAAATTTAAAGATAAAACAAAAGTAAATTCTTTTTTATTCAATAAACTGTATTTTTTAGGTATTTTCACTTACTACTCGTTTAAAAAAAGTAACATTAATTTAAGATTTTGGTCGCATGAATTGTTAAAGAAGGAAAATTGAGGTTAGTATCATACATTTTGTAGCCTTCTAATTTAATCCTGAAATTAACGCCACTTTTTTGTATCCTACTCAAAAAAGACATAGACTAGACTAACTTGGTACATATTTTTTATTCTGAAAATTACTAAAAATATGAATAAATTGTGTTTGTTGTTGCACTTGCTGGCGGGAAAACAAACCGAATTTTTTTGAGACGAGTAGTAAGTGAAAATACCTAATAATGCAGTTTATTGAATAAAAAAGAATTTTATTTTATTTTATTTGTAAATTTTGATTCCAATTTTACAGTAAATATATAATTATTTACCTTTAACAAACTAGTGCCATCGGGTCCTTTTAGCATTTTCTCGTAGAGAATGTCTTCCTTTAAAAAATGTTTACTATAAACGAACTGGCCAGCTTTCACGGTAAATTTTTTCAGAATTAAAGCTTTTTGCCATAAAGCTTTAATAGCTGGGTCTATCGAAACGACGGAAAAATTAATTTTTTTCATATTGAGGATCTTCGGGTTCTCCGAGTTCACTTTTTTAACTTGATTTGCACCCCGCAGCGATACACATCGGCATAATTAATGCGATAAACATAAAAACAGTAGTAGAAAACTCCACCGGGCCATTTTCACAATCCTTGTTTAATGTATTACATTACAGGTCAAATTTGTCAAAAATTGAAAGAGGAACTGCGTGGATTGCAAATCCGCACTATTTTATTCTGCAAGCGACGAAAGTGTAGGTCAAATCCAAATTAATCATGCAGTGGCAAAATTAATCACTTTAGATGAAAATTACAATCTCCAGTACCCGAATTTTAAACTGTTTGATTTTATAAAATCAATCGAAAACTCGTTTTCTCTGCATTGCAAGCAAAGTCATGTTTTTGACTTAGTCTTGAATGATTTTTCTAAACTCAAGTTTTGCTTTTCTTGTGCAGAACATGGGAAGGAAGTTTTGGCCTACACTTTTCACTTATATTTGCAGAATAGAATGCGCCAGTTTGCTAAAATTTCTTTAGCTGATTCCAAAAAAAAGCTAATATGCAGAAAAAGAAATTATCAAAATTAGCTGAAACCTAATTCTAATTCGTAATTTATTAAAGACTTCGAAAAATAAGTTGCCAAAGATGAAAATATTCGTTAATGGTCTTTCTTTGAGAGTGACTATACAAATTAGAGGTGTGCAGTCGTTTATTCGAATTTGTAATACAAATTTAGACACGCCTGGAAAGTTGTTTTTTTTTTCGAAATAGAACAAAATTTAAATGTACATCAAACAGGTTTGATTTCTTAAGCTATTAAAATTTCTAAATCAAAATAACTCCTTTTTTTTGTAAAAAAATGACTCCAAACCTCAAGCTGAATATTTTAAATTCGATTTATTCGAATATTCGAACAAGTCGAATTTCGAAGATTCTACTTGAATTTTTGATACATTTTTACACAAAAAAAAGTTATTTTGATTTCAAAAATTGTAATAATTCAAGGAAATCAAGGCGGCTTGATGTACAGTTAAATTTTTTTCTATTTCGAAAAATCCAATGTTCCAAGCGTTCTTGAATTTGTATTAAAAATTCGAATAAACGACTGCACGGCTCTATTCAAAATTTTCAAATATTTTAGCTTGGTTAGAAAGTCTATTTGATTTTAAACATATATCATTTCGTTATTTGTGATACAAAATAATATTTTATGATGTATCATATTACTTTTTTGTAATATATAGATATAATAATTATATTTATTATGTGGGTTATTCTTCACGCGGAGGGCACTTGAAAAACAGACGATTTTTTCAGTGACCCCAAAAACATATAATAAACATGGTCTGACCCCCGGACTTAAAAAAAAAATTTATGAGATTTTTGGAGGTTACTTCAGAACCCTGACGTGCTTGGGGTTTTCGGACCTCGGATTCGTATTCAGCAACCCCAAAAACATACAGTAAACATGGTCTGACCTCCAGACCCGGAAAAATATTTTTTATGAGGTTTTTTGAGGTTATGTCAGAATCCTGACGTGCTGGGGTCTTTTTAACCTCGGATTCGGATTCTCTGTTCATTTGCTTCGAGCTTAATTAACAGAATAAGCATAATTTCCAAAAAACATTTATAAGGAATTAATGATAATCGTTTATAGTTTTAACTCAATTAAGTACATAGAAATAATCAACGAGATGTGAATCTAACTCGCAAGCACGTCGTGTGAACACGCCGGTATAAACCTAACCTAAATCTGTCAAATGAAATTCAGGATCTTCAGGATCGTAACAAGTCGTAATTAGGTATTTCAGGTTTGGGTGGGCGAAATCCAAGACTCCGAGATGTCTGCACACCGAGGGGCAAACAATAATACCAATTGCATGGGACAAAACTTTATTTTTTTATTTAGACAAAAATTATTTTTCCTTGTAAGTTTTCATGATTGAAATAGCTTTTTAATAATAAAAATATTATATCTAAATTAGGTATTTCAGGGTAGGTGGGGGAAATCCAAGATGTCTGCAAGCCGAGGGCCAAACAATAGTACCAATTGCATAGTACGAAACTTTATTTTTTCAATAATTAAAAAAATAACTATTTTTTAATGTAAGTGTGTTTGCACATTATTTTTTATTTTCTAAAAACTATTCAATTAGATAAAAATAACGATAAAAAAAATTTGTCATGATTTTATTATGTAATTAAATAGCTTTTTAAAACTAAAAAATAATATCCAAATACACTTATTGTGGAAAGCCATCCGGGTATCTCCAATTTCAGTCCTTAACCCTACCTTCCCGAGGAAGATGTGATTTAAACACCTAGACTACTAGGATTAACCATTGAAACAGTACGACCCTTGAACAGCCATCCGGGTATCTCCAATTTCAGCCCTTAACCCTAGGGTTAAGGGTTAAGTAGCTACTTCCTCGAGAAAGATGTGATTTAAGCACCTAGGCTACCAGGAAGGACCTTTGGAAGAACATCCACCTCATTACTTTTCAATCATTGTAATATGAATTTTTCATTACTGAATAATAATTAAAAACGACTTTACAAACTTTTGTAACTTTTACAATTAAAAAAATTAATTCTATGCATCATTTTCAATTTAAACGTTGTCTTATATTCAAATAAATAATTAATATTTATTATATTTATTAGTATGTAATAATTACATATTTATTCACCAGTTTCCTCTTTTTAAAATAATGCCATCTTTTTCCCCTTTTCTATTTTCTCTATCACATTTCAAAAGTAAAAGAAAATTTAAACAATGAAGAATTCTCATAAAAGCATGAAGTTGCAAGCAATTGAAACAATACACCCTATGCATTATTTTAGTTCTCTAGTACGTACCACTTTTCAATCTGAAGTTAGCAAAGTAAAATAGTACGAACGATGGCATCAAAACAAGACGATTTGGTATTATAACAGGACGCTAAAAAAGTGATGCTCAATTAAAATGGAACCATAGTTTTTACAGTGTAATTTTACAAAACATTTGTTAGGCAAAATTCCTATTACTGCGTGGGAAAATTTTTTCTCCATATATAAATTAGCACTTTTACTCCAATTCGAAATTTTTTTTTCAGGTAATATTCCGTGTTTACTTGCATTGTAGTACATTTTTTACAGGCAGAATGTAATTAGTAAATTGCATATAATTACCAATATGTTTGAAATTTTTTTATTTCAATTCGTAAAAATATAACTTTATGCAATATTTTTGAGGAAGGCAGACATATATTATGCACAGTTTTATTCTTTGCGTCAAGAAATCAATCCAATAATTATTTAAACATATTCTCTAAAAAAACTTACACGTACTTCTTTATAAAACAATATTTAGTGTCAAATTAATTTGAAGTAAAATTATTTTTGACAATTACACGGTCCAAAAGAGCAAATTACAGATTCTTTATAATAATAAAGCTTTTATTATTACAGTTTCTTTGTAATAAATAACATTTATTTATTACATTAATTGCAAATAAATATTATTTCACATATTTGGTGCATTCAACAAAATTTTTGTTTGTGTCAAATCTTTTGCGTCAATGAATTGATCTAATCATTATTTAAAACTATACTTTTAGAGCATCCTACACCCAAGAGTTGTTGCAAAACAATAGAGTCAACATTATTAACAATTTTATTGGCAAAAATCTGCCCACATTATTGCATAGGACTATTAAAATCAAAGGTCAAACAATCGACAACTGAAATTTAGTGATTGTGAATTCTCTTTTGTTAAAGCTCCTTCGGCTTTAATGAACACATTCTCATGACGTTTCTCGTAAAAAAAGGTTGGAAGCAAATTTTCAGATCTGATTTCAAAACAATTTTGTTATTAAGCATCTTATCGTACCTTGTGTCTTTTTTCCAAAAATTTAATTTTTTTATTTGTAATGTCATTTTTCACGATTAAAACCAAAACTACGCGTCTTATCAAAAAATAATAAATGAAAAATTTGTAGCTCTTTTTTGGGTGAACAACTTTTGTCTATCTATTATTCCCGTAGCTTGTGTCGTTTGTCTACAAATTTTATTTTTTTATTTTTAATGTTGTTTTTTTATGAACAAAACAAAAACTGCGCATCAAATCGAAAAGTGATTTATTACGAATCTGTAGATCCTTTTTGCGTGCATAATTTTTGTCGATTTATCTTTTTTCGTATTCTGCATAGTTTGACCGCAAAATGGAATTTTCATTTTTCATTATTTTTTGTGTGATCAAAATTTCAATTTTCGATTGTTCAAGAAAATTCAAACATTTGTTATCACAACCTTGTAGGGCTTTCAAAAAGCAACGTTTCTCTTTTTTTGACTTTTCTCATATCGTTCGTTTGGCTTAAAATTTTCGTTTTTTTTTTTAAATTTTGAAAATGCTATAATTCTGACAATTTTATTTTTATCAAAAAAAGTTGTGGAAATAAATGGTTCGAATTTTCGAGCACTATAAATGGCCATACATAGAACTTTTAAATCCTGAAAAAAATGTTCTCAAAAATTTTGAAAATGCTCTATCTTTTTGAATTTTTATTCACAATAGCTGGCTAACAAACTAGTCCTTTTCTTTTAGGCCTTAAAAAAGCGCGCCAAACCTCAATCCAATCTGATCATTTTTTCGAAAGTTATCGTGCCTACAGACTACAGGCAGACAGACATACATACTGACACCTTCGTAAAAATCATTTTTCTGGCTCATGGGGTCTCAAAACGTAGAGATTTGATGAAAACCGACTGAGTCAAATTTTACATAAAACCAATACCTTCTCATTAGGATGAGAATGTAAAAATCAGCTACGAAAAAGGACATTTGCTACATTAAAATAAAAAGAGTAACGATTTACGTACATTTATTTTTTATAATATACTAATATATTATATAATGTCCTTGTAGGCTTATAAATGAAATAAATTACACATATATTATGAAAAGAAATTTTTTTTTTTTTGGTTGACAAAACAAATACTCAAGAAAATCAATTAAGGCAAAATAATTGCACAAAAAAATTTAAAATAAGAGAAATATATTTTTAAATAACATTGTAAAATGGATCATTAGAGACAGATATATTATAATTTTTCTGGAGTATTTGTTTTTAAGAACAGTTTTTTAAGGAAAATAATTCTTTTTAAGCCTTCTTGTGCAATTTTATAGCACAATTTGTTTTTTCACAGTTTATGTTGGTTCAAAAAATGTACTTTCAAGTTCAATTTTTTTTCAGTACATTTTGAAGCCGTCTCCTTGTTCAAACGAAAACTTTGTTTCTTTCTGTGTGATGCATTCTAAAAGAACTCAAGACACTTTATTGAATCGACTTATGAACTGAGTGGAAACTGAAGAAAAAAATTTTGCAATTCAAAGTAATTGTTTCATGTTTATCCTAATAAGTTTAGTCAAGTGATTCTTAACGCTTTGTAGTTATCATCATTGAATAGGGAAATAGGCAATGACAAAGTATTTTGAAGTAGACTTATAATTTGTTGAGCTTATCTATATTGCTAAGTCTTGTTAATGCTTTAATGCTGTAAATCCTAAGTGAAATTGATTGAATTCCACATAAGACGCGTTTACTCATACACTCTGCATGAGCACCTAATGTAGCCCATGATACCTAAATTTGTTTACAGTTACATAAATATATACTTAAATAATAATACATGTTTGTCCAATATCAAAACATTCTTAGCGAAATATTTTCTTGATAGTGTAATATTACTATCAAATAGTTATTTTTAATTCACTACTACAAAACACATGAGCACTGCGCTGAATTAAGGAACATGGATGTAACTTGACGCAGGTCCACTTCTTAGGAAAAGATTATAGTTTTTATTTAATTCCAATATTATGTTGACTATATATAGAGAAAACCTAAGGTATCAAACTATATAAAGGAAAAGTTGGCTCTCTTACAGAATTTGTTGTTTAAATTATGAAAACAGATTTGATTTCGGCAACATGGACCCAACAAAATCTCCTTGACAACAAATGCGGAAAACTAACATTCTGAAGATGTGCAAAATTATTATTTTATAAAAACTGTTTTTTTGTGGAAGCAATCTGAATTGCTACACTATCGGAATTGTCTGCAGACACCAATG
>CAKNYM010053056.1:297102-325268 GCA_932195095.1 Andricus curvator | reverse complement strand
GCAGTTTTGCCATCTTTAGAACGTCTTAGAAAATTTTCTTGGGGAGAGATGCCGCTGGAGAGACTTGCCGCACTTTTTCCATCTTTAGACAAACTTAGAACATTTTCTTGGGGGAGAGATGCCGCTGGGGAGACTTGCCGCATTTTTTCCATCTTTAGAACGACTTAGAAAATTTTCTAGGGGGAGAGATGCCGCTGGGGAAACTTGCCGCATTTTTTCCATCTTTAGAACGACTTAGAAAATTTTCTTGGGGGAGAGATGCCGCTGGGGAGACTTGCCGCACTTGCGCCATCTTTAGAACGTTTTAGCAAATTTTCTTGGGGGAGAGATGCCGCTGGAGAGACTTGCCGCACTTTTTCCATCTTTAGAACGTCTTAGAAAATTTTCTAGGCGGAGAGATGCCGCTGGGTAGACTTGCCGCAGTTTTGCCATCTTTAGAACGTCTTAGAAAATTTTCTAGGGGGAGAGATGCCGCTGGGGAGACTTGCCGCACTTTTTCCATCTTTAGAACGTCTTAGAAAGTTTTCTTGGGGGAGAGATGCCGCTGGTGAGAGATGCCGCAGATGTGACAATCCATCCTGGGACACTTGCCGCAGATGTGACAATTAGTCCTGTGAGACTTGCCGCAGTTTTGCCAGTTTGATGTAGACTTGAATATTTTTCCCGGATGAGAGTTGCCTCTGGGGAGATTTGCCGCGGGTGAGAGATGCCGCAGATGTGACAATTAGTCCTGTGAGGCTTGCTGTAGTTTTGCCATTTTCATATGGACTTAAAAAAATTTGTTGAGGGGAGAGATGCCACAGAGAGGCTTGCCACTGGCGAGAGATGCCGCAAAAATGTCAATTTCACTGTGAGAAATGCCACGCGGGAGAGAAGCCGCTGGGTAGAGATGCCGCAGTTGTGACATGCCGCAGATGAGACAAGCCGCAGTTGTGACATGCCGCAGTTGTGACATGCCGCAGATGTGACATACCGCAGATGTGACATGCCGCAGATGTGACATGCCGCAGATGTGACTTGCCGCAGGTGTGACATGCCGCAGGTGTGACTTGCCGCAGGTGTGACTTGCCGCAGAGAGACTTGCCGCATGTGAGATGATATGGACCCCAAAATTTGTACTTAACCCTTTGCGGCATACATTTTTCTATCAAACTAATTTTACGGATATATGCACCTTATGGGGTTTTCGGGGTCGTTGATTACGGATCCGCAGCCCGATTTGCAAAATTCAAAATGGCGGATACAATATGACGGACGAGGTTTAAAAAAATTAATGGATTTTCATGAAACTTGGCATCTGGGGATTTTTGGGGCCTCTGATAACGAATTTGAAGTCAGATTTTAAAAATTCAAAATGGCGGACCCAATATGGCGGACGAGTTTTCAAAAAATTAATGGATTTTCATGAAAATTGGCACCTGGGGGTTTTTGGGGTCTCTTATCCCGAGTATGAAGTCAGTTTCGAAAAATTCAGAATGGCGGATCCAATATGACGGACGATTTTTCAAAAAATGGTTGGATTTTCATGAAACTTGACATCTAGGGTTTTTTGGGGCCTTTGATAACGAATCTGAAGTCAGATTTTCAAAATTCGAAATAGCGGATCCAATATGGCGAACGAGTTTTCAAAAAATTAATAGATTTACATGAAACTTGGCATCTGGGGATTTTTGGGGTCTCTGATAACGAATCTGAAGTCAAATTTGAAAATTAAAAATGGCGGATCCAATGTGGCAAACGAGTTTTCAAAACAATAATGGATTTTCATGAAACTTGGCATCTGTGGGTTTTTGGGGTCTCTAATCACGAATATGAAGTCAGTTTCTAAAAATTCAGAATGGCGGATCCAATATGGCGCACGAGTTTTCAAAAAATTAATGGATTTTCATGAAGCTTGGCATCTGGGGATTTTTGGGGCCTCTGATAACGAATCTGGAGTCATATTTTGAAAATTAAAAATGGCGGATCCAATATCGCGGACGAGTTTTCAAAAAATTGATGGATTTCCATGAAACTTGGCATCTGGGGGGTTTTGGGGTCTCTTATCACGAATATCAAGTCAGTTTATAAAAATTCAAAACGGCGGATATAATATGGTGGACGATGTTTAAAAAAATTGTTGGATTTTCATGAAACGTCTGGGGGTTTTTGGGGCCTCTGATAACGAATCTGAAGTCAGATTTTCAAAATTTCAAATGGTGGATCCAATATGGCGGACGAGTTTTCAGAAAATTAATGGATTTTCATAAAACTTGGTATCTAAGGCTTTTTGGAGTCTCTGATCACGAATATGAAGTCAGTGTTTGAAAATTCATTATAATGGATCCAATATGGCAAACGATTTTTCAAAAAATTGTTGGATTTTCATGAAACTTGACATATGTGGGTTTTTGGGGCCTCTGATCATGAATCTGAAATCAGTTTTCAAAAATTCAGAATGGCGGATCCAATAGGGCGGACGAGATTTAAACAAATTAATGAATTTTCATTAAACTTGGCATCTGGGTTTTTTTGGGGTCTCTGATAACGAAGTCATATTTTAATAATTCAAAATGTCGGATCCAAAATGGCGGACGATTTTTAAGAAAATTAATGGATTTTCATGAAACTTGGCATCTGGGGGTTTTTGGGGTCTTTGATAACGAATCTGAAGTCAGATTTTAAACATTCAGAATGGCGGATTCAACATGGTGGACAAATGTTGAAAAATTTTTGGATTTTCATAAAACTTGTCACTCAGGGGTTTTTGGGGTCGCTGACTTTGAATCCGGAGCCAGATTGGCAAAAATTAAAAATATCAGATCCAATATGGTGAACGAGTTTTCAAAAAGTTGTTGGATTTTCATGAAACTTGGCATCTAAGAGTTTTCGGGGTTGTTAATTTTAAAAGTTAGGTTAAAATAAAAAATTTCGATTTCAATTTGGCTGTGAAAAATGTAGTTTAGTACAAAAGTTCGCCATATTGGATCCTCCATTATGAATTTCTGAAAACCGAATTCAGATTTATAATCAGCGACCATGCTCTTTAACAATGGAGGTTACGTATTCTTATATGAAGGATTCCTTCGTAAAGGGGGCTTCTTGTCAACAGGAATAGATTGAATTCGATGAATTGACCTTCAGAAGAAAGTGAGTCTACTCAAATTGAATTTGAACTAGAACTGTTGAAACGATTGGCTCTATTGTGAATAAATGGGCACTGTAACGTGGGTGGGAAGCAATAAATAAGTTGTACGCATGCGTACCTTTGCGTGAACGCAGGCGCGAAGCGTATCGCGCGTGGGTCCGCTGTCAATAGACCCGACGCGACGTCTACATTTTTTTGCAATTTATCGTGCTCCCTTGGGTTTCTAATAAACTCAGTATGGCAACCAAACCAGCGTGAGCGTGTGGGACTTGCACAAATCCGAAATCAATTACTGCGAAACGTTACGTGGGTGCAAATGAATCAATAATAGATCCAGATTTCAAAAGTTATGAGATTTTCTGGTAGAGATCTAATTAGGGAGAAGGGTAAGATATGAGTAGGCGAGGTATTTTCATTAATTCTGCTCTGAACCTTATGACATTCTTTTTTTCTTATTTTTTTTTTCTTATTAGATTTCTTTATTCAATTAGATGAGACAATTATCAGGGTGTCTGCCTGATCGGGATATCTGGAAATCCGGGAAGTGACCGGGAATTTCGTTGACAAAAAACAAACAAAAAAACTAGCTGTGAATTCGATCTCGTGTATTTCCACTTTGCTTGTATTCATAATTATATGGTGCTCATTTCACGAGCACTTTGCTTCCCGTTAGCAGATGTATTTGCTTCCTCATAAAGGAAACATTAGTTATTTTTTTCAATAATAGACAAAGGAAAGTCTTTATTTTGATCAATTCAAAAATAGAAATTTACAAAAAATGCAAAACTACAAAAAAATAGAAAAAAAAATTTTTAACACAAAGCCAAATCGGACAAATCAAATTTTGTATTCGAAATTATAATTTTTCGAGCTGGAAGAGGGAAGGGAAAGTTCTGTCGCACCCTATCCCTTTCCCAGCTTAATGATTTCTTTACAAAAATTGTCAGAATTATTCTATTTGAAAATTTATGATGATGAACCAGATGATTCAAATATTATAAATGTGCATAACTTCATTAATCTTCAATAAAATGTATTAACATTATAGATCAATCGATTTGCCTCGAATCTAGGAATCTTTTCCTTTCTTGCATCAATTTTGAATTATGTTAGCGGAAAAATTTTTACTATAAAAAAACGTGTTTTCAAATACTATGCATTACCATAGCTTCCTTACTCTTCAATAAAATTTATTAATATTATAGGTCAATCAATTCGACTCGAATTAACACATCTTTTCTGTGCTTGCATCAACTTTGAATTATGTTGAAGGAAAAAGTTTTACTATAAAAACCCGTATTTTTAAATATTATGCATTACCATAGCTTCCCTACACAGAAAAAACAGAAGATAAACTTTACATCGATTTCCGACGAAAGATTCGTTGCAACAAAAATTAACTTCATAGGATCAACTTTACACAAATATCGGTTAAACTTTCTTTTATTTTTCCATGACAAACACATGTATTTTAAAAGACGCGAAGTTCGCTGAACAAAACTTTATCGCTCTAAAAAATTTCCTGCAACAAATTTTATTCTTAGTTTTTTCTGTGTACTCTTGAATAAAATTTATTAATATTATAGGTCAATCGATTCGACTCGAACTAACACATTTTTTCTGTTCTTGCATCAACTTTGAAATATGTCATTGAAAAAAGTTTTACTATAAAAAAACGATTTTAAAAATATATAAATTACCATAACTTCCCTAATCTGTAATAAAATGTATTGATATTATAGGTCAATCGATTCGTTTTAAACCAAGGAATCTCTTATATTCTTGCATCAACTTTCAACTATGTTGAAGAAAAAAGTTGTACTATCAAAAACCGTATTTTCAAATAGTATGCATTACCATAGCTTATTCCTTACTCTTCAATGAGATTTATTAATATTATAGATTAATCGATTCGAATCGAATCAACACATCTTTTCTGTTCTTGCATCAACTTTGGATTATGTTAATGAAAAAAGTTTTACTATAAAAAACCGATTTTCAAAATATATAAATTACCAGAACTTCCCTACTCTTTAATAAGATGTATTAATATGTTAGGTCAATCGATTATTTTCGAACCAAGGAATCTTTTGTATTCTTGCATCAACTTTGAATTATGTTGAAGAAATAAGCTTTACTATAAAAAACCGATTTTAAAATATTATTGAATGCTAAAAAAACATGCAATAAATAATAATAAAATAAATAATAAAGCTTCCTCTATGAGGAAGTAAAATTAGAAAAAAATACAGGAAATGACCGTGAGTATGATTATTACTTTAATTCTGAGTTGGAATAGGGGTTTTTGTGGAAGAATCATAATTTCCACTTGGAATAGGGCATTTTTTGCTTCCTCATAGAGGGATTGTCCGGATGTGTGTGTGTGGATGTGTGGAGGTCACACTTTTTTGTGAACAAAATAACTAGAAAACGGTTGCAGGTAAATTCATGAAATTTGGAGGGCTCATTTTCCCCACTAATATCTTGAAACTGACCGAGGTATTTCTAAAAGTATTTGTTGCAATTTTTTTTTAGCCGTCAATAATATTTTAAAAATCGGTTTTTTATAGTAAAACTTTCTTCATTCTATTAATTCAAAGTTGATGCAAGAATATAAAAGATTCCTTGGTTCAAGACAAATCGATTGACCTATAATATCAATATATTATATTAAAGCGTAGGGAAGTTATGGTAATTTATATATTTTGAAAATCAGTTTTTTATAGTAAAACTTTTTTCATTAACATAATTCAAAGTTTACGCAAAACAGAAAATATGTGTTCATTCAAGACGAATCGATTGACCTATAATATTAATACATTTCATTGATGAGTAAGGAAGATATGGTAATGCATAATATTTGAAAATACGGTTTTTTATAGTAAAACTTTTTTCTTCAATATAATTCAAAGTTGATGCAAGAATATAAAAGATTCCTTGGTTCAAGGCAAATCGATTGACCTGTAATATCAATATATTATATTAAAGCGTAGGGAAGTTATGGTCATTTATATATTTTGAAAATCGGTTTTATAGCAAAACTTTTTTCATTAACATAATTCAAAGTTGATGCAAGGACAGAAAAGATGTGTTGATTCAAGACGAATCGATTGACCTATAATAATACATTTTATTGATGAGTAAGGAAGCTATCGTAATGCATAATATTTGAAAATACGGTTTTTTATAGTAAAACTTTTTTCATTCACATAATTCAAAGTTGATGCAAAAATATAAAAGATTCCTTGATTCAAGACAAATTCATTGACCTACAATAATAATACATTCTATGGAAGAGTATGGATGTTATGGTAATTTATATATTTTTTAAATCGAGTTTTATACTAAAAATGTTCTTATTCTCATAATTCAAAGTTGATGCGAGAATATAAAAGTTGTGTTGATTCAAGGTGAATCGATTGATCTTTAACATTGATACATTTTATTGAAAAGTAAGGAAGCTATGGTAATGCATAATATTTGAAAACACGGCTTTTTATTGTAAAACTTTTTTCACTAACATAATTTACAATTGATGCAAGAACGGAAAAGATTCCTTGATTCGAGCAAAATTAATTGATCTATAATATTAATACACTTTATTGAAGATTAAGAAAGTTATGCTCATTTATGATATTTGAATCATCTGTTTCTAACAGAAAAACTTGTTTCATCGACATACTTCATAGTTGACGCATGAATAGAAAAGATTTTTTGATTATAAATTTTCAAATAGAATAATTCTGACAATTTAAAAAAAAAAAATTAAACTGGCAAAGGCATAGGGTGCGACAGAACTTCTCCCTTCCCTTTTCCAGCTCAAAAAATTATCATTTCGAATACAAAATTTTATTTTTCTGACTTGTCTTTGCATTTAAAAAATTGTTTGTATTATTTTGTAATTTTGTATTTTTGGTGAATTTCTATTTTTAAATTGATCAAAATGAAGACATTGGTTTGTCTATTATTGAAAAAATAACTAATGCTTCCTGTATGAGGAAGCAAATACATTTGCTAACTGGAAGCAAAATGCTCGTGAAATGAGCACCATATAATTATAAATACAAACAAAGTGGAAACACTCGAGATCGAATTCAGAGCTAGTTTAAGTAATGCCAATTCTGACTTGGAAAAATTAATTTGTTTAAATAGTTGCAAGTTTAAGTTGGGTCTCGGAATTTCAGTTGAGACCAGAAATAAATTTAAAAAATATAAAGAACAAACGTAAAGAATTACAATTATCCTGACTTAGAACAGGAAATTTTCGAAAAGAATTATAATTCTCAATTGCGACAAAGAATTTCCGTAAATAAATTTAATTTTGAGTTTGGTACAGGACATTTCCGTAAAGAATTATAAATTTTTACTTTGGGATAGGGAGTTTTAGTGAAGAATTATAACTTTGCGTTTCGGACAGGGAATTTCCGTGAAGAAATATAATGTTGACAATTGGGACAGGGAGTTTCCATAAAGAATTATAATTTGAATTAGAACGGGAAATTCGGAAAAGAATTTAAATTATAATTTATAAGAAGGGAATTTTGAAAAAAACCCTCTTCCAGGTCAGAATTCGCCACAATTTCAAATTTCCCTTTTTCAAATTTTGGAAAATAGGTGTTACTATATTTCTCAACAATTGTGACTTGGAATAGGGAATTTTCTTGAAGAATTATCATTCAGACTTTAATACGGGAAATATTCATAAAGAATCATAATTTTGTCTTGAAAGAAGGTATTTTTAACATGGAACGGGAACTTAAAAAAATAAATTTAATTCTAATTCAGAAGAAGGGAAATTGACAAAACAACCTGTTCAAAGTCAGAATTAGTCAGAATTATAATTTAGACATTGGAACAGGGGATTTTCGTAAAGAAACTGTTACTTTAGGGCACGGAATTTTCCTCAAGAATGATTATTTTACTTGCAACAGAGCATTTTTAATATTATACTCGAAGTTTGGAAAATAATTTAATTTCCAATTACGAAGGGAAATTTAAAAAAAACCTGTTCCTGTTCAGAATTCGTCACAAGTTCAAACTTCAACTACCAAAATTTTGAAAACAGATGTGCTATATTTCTCAATTGCCCTAGAAAATCTTTTTAATCGATATAATTCTGACTTGGAACATGAAATTTTGGTAATTATTGTAATTGCCACTTACAACATGGAATTTTCATGAAAAATAATAATTTAGACCTTGGCACAGGGTCTTTTCATAAAGAATTGTAATTGTTTCCTGGAACTGAGATTTTTTCACATGGAACTGAAATTTTTGAAAATAAATTTAATTGGAATTTAGAAGAAGGGAATTTAGCAAAAAAAAATCCTGTTCCAATTCACAATTCGAAACTTCCCTCTTTCAAATTTTGTAAAAAGAGATCTACTATATTTCTGAAATATAATAAAAAAAATTTTAAATAAATATAATTTTGACTTGGAACGTGCCGTTTTGAAAATCAATGTAATTATGAGTCTTCTTCCACAACCTACTTTACATTCTGCAAAACCAAATTAAATTTTGTTCTTCGACACACAAGTTGTTTTATTTTTTGAACCTGAAAACTCGAAGATAGAAATCATTTAATTTAAAAAAGTGAATTTTGCAAATGTGAACGACTGCCCCACCACAGGGCTTCTCCTGACGCAGCCGAACTGCTACCGCCGAACTTGGTCAGCGGGAGTCGAAAAAAAATTAAAAACAGAATTCAGGAAATTTTTAAAATAATTATTCTTACTTTCAAAAATAATATGTTTGACTTTTTTTCTACTGGCACTTCTGTTTTGTTTTTATCAACTTAAGCCTCAACGAAAACAGACTAATCTTGAAACCAAGAAAAAAGGAATTTTCAAAAAAAGAGTTGAATTTTTAACCGAGAAAGATTTTTCAGCCAATGAAGAAAAAATCTCAGCAAAAATGTTGTATTTTCAGTCAATAAAGACGAATTTCCTACAAAACAGTTTAGTTTTCAACCCAAAGATATGAATTTTCTATCAAAATAATAAAATTTTCAACTAAAAAAGATAAATTATCAAGGACAAATGGAATAGTTACATTTTCAATTCAAAATTTCATTTTTAACTCAATAAAAACGAATTTCCAACAAAATAGTAGAACTTTCATCCAAAGAAATAATTTTTTTACTAAAATAATGAGTCTTCAACCACAAAAATGTATTTTTAACAAAAAAAAAAGTTTAACCAATCAGTTAAATTTTCAACCGAAAAGATTAATTTTCTACCCAAAATGATTAATTTTGAACAAAATAGATTAACTAAAAAAAAATATTTAAAATTAAGCAATTGTCAATAAACTAAATGAATTTTAAACCAAACATGGAATGGTTGAATTTTCAGTTAAAAAAATTAATTTTCTACCAAAAAAACGGAATTTTCATTTTGATTTATTATATGTATTTTTAATATAGCATCACCACCTTCTTTAAATTTGTTTAGAGAAATTATAATAATTAATAAATTATTAATGTGAAGATTATTGTTATTAATAATTTTAATTAAATTCAAGTTCCAAGATAATAATAAAATTTGCATTAGATTCCTGGAAAATTTTTTAATGAGTTTTTTAATCAAATTTTTAAGAGAATATTTAAAAAGATTTTTGAACAAATTTTGATGTTTAAATTAATGTTTCTAGCTTAAAACTGCTCACAATTATATAATTTAAAATTTTTTTTGATTGATTCTTCAATTTGACATTTTGGATAAGATTTTTTTCTTTATTGACTGAAAAATCTTTCTTGGTTAAAAATTCAACTCTTTTGTTGAAAATACCTTTTTTTTTGGTTTCAAAATTAGTCCGTTTTGGTTTGAGGCTTAAGTTAATAAAAAGAAAACAGAAGTGTCAGCAGTAAAACTTCAAACATATTATTTTCGAAAGGACGAATAATTATTTTCAAAATTTTCCGAAGGCAGTTTTTAATTTTTTTTCTACACTTAAGCTAATGCAATTTTTTGCTTTGGTCCCTGTTCTAAATTTCTAAAGTTAGGTCTGAAAAACGACACTTTTGTGATTGACTCCATGCATTTTTTGTTAACTTTCATAAACAAATTGATTAGGCATTAAAAAAAATTATGATGTTTGTTAATGAATTTCCAAATAAAGCTAGGAATGACACTATTTATACTGTTGGACTAAGAGTGCAAAATTATTAAATTTCACATAGACTTGAACATTTATTCTTTAATTTTCAACTTGTTAAGTCAAATAAAATATTTTTGGAATCTTCATAATTCGCAGATTGAGAATATTATATTTATATTGATGCATTTTCTCTGAAAAAATATCTTCACCTTTCGCTCCGCTGGGAGTCGAACCACAGAACTTCTGCTTTCCGGCCAGGTGCTTTCCCATTAAGCTACTAGAGAGATCGAGAGAAGAAATCTTTTTTAGAAATACACGCATTATTATGCTAGATGGTGCAAATCAAGTTTTTCAAGGAATCTGTATTATTATTAGAGAATGACAGAAATTTTAAAGATATTTTTCAGACTAGATGGAGTTATGAATTACAAATTATTTTAATGAATTTTTTCTGAAAAAATATCTCCTCCTTTCGCTCCGCTGGGAGTCGAACCCCAGAAATTCTGATTTCCGGTCAGGTGCTTTTCCATTCAGCTACTAGAAAGATCTCTCTAGTAGCTTAATGGGAAGTTAGTTAGTTATAAGTTTCAGCAATGATCATTTATTGAAATTATTTTGCACATTGTTGTAAACAAATTAGTATACGAAAGTTGCAACTTCTTCATTCGCGATATTTGAATACTCTGGACCTATATTTTCACAAGGAAATGGTAGTAATATAATGTTGGCTTTAATTGGGAAAAAGTTGAACGTCAATTAATAATTATTAATAAACATTTTAGAAAAAAATACGTAATCAAGCTGTTTTACAATAGTTAGATTTCGTTTTTTTTTTGCAGTTAAATCGAAAAAATATGGAATAAATTACAGTCTCGAAAAGTATTTTTTTTTTACTTTTTGGTTGTTTAATAAACAATGTTTGGAAAAGTTTATTCAAAATATTTTAGCAGTTTTTATTGAAAATTCATTTGTCAAGAGACCATTTTTTATGCTCGATTGTGCATAATCATAATTTGAGAAGTCCTCCGTTCAACTGATCGCCGAATATAGAATATTGTTACAAAAAATTTGTGAAATTCATGAATTCAAAAGCGAATCCTACATATTAAATCAGAATAAAGAACGCGAATGAATATATAATTGTTAAGAAATCAAAAAAAAAATTTAATCGTAGAATGGATATTTATGCGAATCTAAAAATAAGAGTTTCGTCGCTTGCGTTCATTTTTATCAGATGCAATGGGGTATTTGGGATCTCACTTCATCTCTGATAACAAATGAACAAAAGGAAGAATTTCGTATTTTTAGCTGGGCAGACATTTATTCATATTCCTGGTTCAGATTTGAAGAAAATAAGGATTTGATCTTGATCTCATGAAATTAAATATTTGTAGACTTTGAAGCTAAATAAATATTTAATCATTCACTGTGCGATGTAAACGAGGAGGTATTTATTCTTAATGATTTTGAACAGTAAATAAAAATACTGCAATTCAAAAAATTTGAATTAAAGATATTATATTTACCAACAGGATTAGTGAAAAAAATAAGTTGAATCACAGGAATTCTAATCGCGGTTCTCATTCTCTTGAAACGAAGGAAACTTACGGAAAGCTTCGATACGAGTGTAATTCATGAATATTTTTCGAAAATTTGCAATATATATATACTAGCGGTAATATCATTTTTTTTTCTTCAATTATTTATATTTCATAATTCTGTTTCTCCATACAGAAGTAGTAAAAATACATCATAATTATGATATTATTATGTACAATTTACAGAAAAAAATTAGCCATTTTGCAATGAAATATACCATTCACGTTGAAAAACAGATCAATTTAAATTTGGGAATTTAGAGGTGCCCTTTCGATTTCGAGTTTGTTCAAATGGCAATATAAACTATACATAAGGATTCCATTTTTAACCAAATTTGGGAATTTTTAACTTACGAAGATGAATTTTTCACCAAATGTTCGAATTACAAAAAAGAAAAGACTCAACCAAAAAAAGTTGCATTTTCAACCAAATAATTGATAAAGTTTCAAGCCAAAAGAAAATTTTTCCATATAACAGTTGAATTTTTCAAGTGGAAAACATGAATTATCAACCAAAAAGTTAATTTTCAACCAAACAGTTCAATCGTTAACCAAAGAGACGAACGCAAAAAAACATAAATAAATTTTTCCCCAACTACTTCAAATTTTATGCGAGTAGTAGAATTTTCAGTTAAAAAATATCAATTTCCAAGAAAATAAATAAACTCTAAACTCAAGAGAAGAATTTTCAACTAAAATGATGAATCTTCAACTGAAACAGTTACATCTTTAGATAAAAAAATTCAATTTCAACCAAAGCAAAAACGAATTTTGACAACTGAATAGATGAATTTTCACCTTAAATGATGATTCTTCAACAAAAAAATGATTTTCAACAACGTTGTTCCACCTGCAAACGAGTACTTCAATTCTCAACCAAAAAATATTTATTTTCTGTGAATAATTAATTAGTAGATATTTGAACCAAAAAACTTTTCAATAATAATTATTGAAAGATAGTGTAATTCAACCAAAAATGATGACCAAATTTTTGACCAAACGCCTTTCTTCGGTAGTAGTACAGTGCGTCCTAACACCATCCACTGTGGAATGGACGTCTCCGACTTTAAATATGAGGTGGAGATGCCAGATGTTGGGGTCTAGAAGTTAACTTCTTCCACCAGAAGTTCTTGATACCATCTGGACCTGCAGGGGAGAAGTTCTTCGTGCCGATTTGCTGACCCGATGTCGTGTGCTCTGAGCGTTCGATCGTTTTGAACCGCATCTACAACTTTTTTGTGGTTTAGTGATGTCATTGTTACTCCAACGAGCAGCTAAGGAAAGGGTTCCTCTATCCTTGAAGAGCATGCGAGGATAAAGCTTGATACTCTCCTTACTTTATGTGGGGATAGGGTTAATAGCTGTTGGGAGACAATCGTGGGGGCAAATACGATAGGTGGGAGTGAGAGGTCCGGAGAGGCATCTCGGGAGATAGAAAGAGAGGGAGCGAGGAAAGTGTATTTGGGGAAGTTCGTAGGAGAGGGTGAAAGGTCTGGAGATGTATCCCTCAAGAGAGAGAGAGAGAGAGGGAGGGTGCGAGGGAGATGGATTTGGGAAATTCCGTGAGAGGGAGATGTAAAAATAAACAATGAAAAAAAATTGTCTACTATGATTGCGTTTCGGGATCCAGCCGAATACATCTGGTATGCTAGCCATATCAGCGGTGACGAGTTATCTGGTATGCCAGCCTACTCGTGAGAGGAAAAAAATAGAAAGGAAGTAAAATAATTGAAAAAAAACAAAATTGATTAAGAAAGGGTTAGCGTTTATTGGTCGCAGAGAGTAAATAAGAGACAGAGAGAGACAATATATTGCAGTTCAGATTTCGACGGCAAGAGGACGCTTTTGTGTGCGTGGCCTGGCGGAGGTGTTCGGTTCCCCAAAGCGGGAGATCCAGCCTTGGGGAAGAGAGAGACAGTGAGAGTGTTTGCGGATTTTCTTTTGGCTTACCTGGCCCGAGCGGAAGTCCAGCTCGGGGAGGTTACAAGTGCTAATAGCGGGAAGTCCAGCCGTTAGCTTTAAGATCAGAGCGAGGAAACCAGCCTGATCGTTCTGCTGTTCCGTGGCGGAGCGCGCCTTTTTAAACCCGCGGTGCCGCGTGGGAGTTGGCCGGAGTGGGAAGGTTCGAGTAGAGGGAGATGCGGGCGCTCAAGTTTCCATGGCGCTGTACGCGCGGTGTATCGGTCTCTCTCTCTTTACTCTCTGTCTCCCTTTTGAGTCTAAAGGGCCTAATATCTAAAATGGTTGCCCACCGAATAGATAAACGTCGTATGCGAGAGGGTTCTTATAATTAAAATCAAAAGAATCTCGCCCTATGCGAGTCGCGTATGAGAAAGCATTCTTTGAAAGGTCTCCCGTATCTCAAAGTTACCGTTTAAGACACCTCATCCAGACGACATTCAGCTTTCGGTATGGTTATTACGCCTCCGCTTGGGGTTTTTTTTCGGGACCATCCCTAAACAATTTTCCGCGACTGCTTATTAATTATTGTAACCGTATCCATCAGAAATCCTTGCTACAGGGACCCACTATCCGCAACCTGAGGACACGTCCAGTGGCTTTATCATAGGCCCTCCGGTTCGATTCCAAAGGAAACCAATTTTCAACAAAACAGTTGAATGCTCAACCAGAACAGAAAAATTTTTAACCGAAAAGTAACATATTGAAACAAAAACGATGCATTTTATACCGAAGAAATGAATTTTCAACACAAAAGTTGAATGTTCAATTAGGAAGGAATTTTCAGTGGAAGGAGAAAAAATATTTTTACCAAACTTCTCCCAAAAACAGTTGAATTTTAAACCAAATAGTTGGATTTTGTTATTTAATTATATTAGTTCACTTCGCATTCAAGCGACAGAATGAGATTAAGGGAATGTTTTTCGAAAACAGGGTAAAAAGGAGAATTCATTAGAAAGGGGTAAACAGGGGAATAAGCGAAAGATTATAAAGTCTGTACTTAGATGCTTTATTTGCAAAAAAATCGTTAATTTTCAGTTTTCTCGAGTATTTCAAAATATTGTTATTCACATTTATATTTTCCAGGTGTGATGTCACATTCTACGTTAACCCCACGGGGTAGGGGATACAC
This sequence comes from Andricus curvator, assembly GCA_932195095.1. Taxonomy (NCBI): domain Eukaryota; kingdom Metazoa; phylum Arthropoda; class Insecta; order Hymenoptera; family Cynipidae; genus Andricus; species Andricus curvator. The sequence goes on along the minus strand of CAKNYM010053056.1, from coordinate 310,351 downwards.
CTTATAATTAAAATAATTTTTTTAGATCGTTAATAATTTTTAAAATAATTGTTGCATCATTTTCGTTGTCAGAGTAATAAGAAGTTATATCGCTGAATAATGTAATAGGTAACAAGTAATGTTTTTGAATCTTTTCAGTTGTTTAAAGTGGATACAATTATTATTCTAATCTAATCACCTCTGATGAATAAATACTAATCACTGTGAAGAGGATCTCATCATAATTTATTTAGTTTAACAATTTTTTAATGTATCACTTGATATTTAAATTGTTTGCTCTTTGTAATCAGCTCGATGACGACATTCTTGACCTCATTACATATGTTATATATGTTAAAATTAGTAATTTATTTTATACGTATTATTTTAAAAATTTATTTTATAATATTTAATTCAGTTGTTCAAATTTTTTTGATTATGATCCAAGTATGTTTAAAGTATTTTCATTTTAAGTCAGGAATTTCGACTTTTGCTATTACTCAATATATTCGGAATTTATGTACATTTAATAAATAAACATGAATTATTGCTGCTAGAATTCCATATTATTCATTATCCACGGAATATAATAACAGTTATCACGATAATATCTATACTTCGTTCATTTAAAAAACAAAATTTTAACAAAACAATTTTTGACATTACTAATAATATTGATTATAATATTATGAAATGTAATATTTGAAAACAGTTATAATTTCATGATTGAATAATAATTTATAATAATTCCATTATTTTATCACCGTTAAGTGCATTTCAAATCATTCATTACAATTGTTCAACAATTTTATTTTGCAACAACAAAAAATCAGAAAATAATTTAGAATCCGCGATACACGCGAATAACGATTCGAGCTGTTTTCGCCAAAACGGTGTTTTTCCAAATCACCTCACATGCAGTTTAAGCGTTATGTAAAAGAATTAATTTTTGCAAATTTTCAAAAATACTGTTTTCAAACAAGATTTTAAGACAAAAAACAATTAAAAACAATGTCACGATTGTTCTGTCTAACTGAGGATCATAATCAAGTGACTTCTCACTTTTTCTTCTACCTCTCATATTTTTCGAAGAAAAAACAAATCTTTTATTTTAAAAGCTAGAGCAGCTATTTTGTTATATTTTGTTTTAGTTTATCTACATTTATTTCCATATTTCGAAAACTTACATAACTCTCCACAACAATAAACATAAAAAGTTAAATCAAATCCATTATTTTTAAAAAACCGGTTAAAAAACAATTATACCAAGTTTCATCTCTTATTAACAATTTGAGCCTATTTGGATTATTTCAGTTGTATCGCACCGACTGATAGGATGGTCCAAATTTATACAGTTTTCGTCTTGGGCACGCTTCCCCTTTTTCGTGATAATTCAAGAACCAGTAAATATTCCATTATGTGCTTGGCCTCATTTTAAATAAGAGACTTCAAACTTTAATTTTTCCAAGTTTCAATTATTTTGTTAATAGCCCAGAAGCATACAGTGGAAGTTGAAAATCGAAAATTGGTCGAAAACGGAAAATTTATCGTATTTATATAAGTATCCTATTTATCGAAAATTCTGTCTGACTCAATGGATGCGAAATCTAATAAGCTTTCTAACGATTTTCATAAATCTTTTCAGCTTAATTTCTTGCTGATATAACCAGGAAAAAAGGGGCATGTTTTTAATAACGTTTTTGATTGAGTTAGCCAAATTCACTAGAAACAAGTGAAATTTTACAAATTTATATATTAGGAGAGCACTGCAAGATGGGAGATGAGGAGTTATTTCATTTTAAATGATTTTGTACAAAAAATAAATAAACCTCAATTGAAAATAAACTAAATATATTATATTTACCAACAGAATTAGTGAAAAACACTGAGGTGAAACACATAATTCCAATCACAGTCCCAATTTTTTAAAATAAAAAGACGTATGAAGAACTTTGATATAGGCTATTAACTACATATGTTCACACATGCACAATAGCCTGACAAGCATCCGTACGTGTCAACGAAACGCTAACAGTCTTCTGGTGACAACACAGAAGGCGGTCCTCCTTGGGTCGCTTCGTATCCTACATATTCTCATTCGAGAGCGGTTGGTGGAAGGATGCACTGTGCTTCTCCCAAAGATGGGCGATTGTCAGACCCAAATAATTGCAGGCCAATAACTTGTCTGAACACCCTGGATAAGATCTTTACAGCTATCCATAGGATTTTTAAGACGATCGGACATGTGTGGCGAAAGATGAATGAACAACGCGGCTGAAAAAAGGTGTAGCTGGATGTGGGGAGAACCTGCTCATCGACAGATGTTTTATGCAAAGACGCAGCATCCTACTAGCCGTACCTATCGATGGCCTAGATTCATTACTGGAAAGCTTTCGATTGAACCTCCCATAGACTTATCTTCTGTTTGTTGAAAAGATTAAAGGTTTATCCACACATCGTGAGGTGCATAGAGAGATTGATGCCGCTTTGGGAAACCAGACTTACTATCTCTTCTGGAAAACATCGTGTGACAACTAACAACGTCACCTATCAGGATGGTGTCTTGCAGGGCAACATCGTGAGCCCTCTTCTCTTTTGCCTCAGATTATTGCTACTATCTCTCGCACTTTGTCATTCCCGAGGGTACTTCTGTGGCAAAACTCGAAATGGAAAGCATAAGGTCACTCATGTATTTTACATGGATGATCTCAAGATCGATGCTTAATATTAAGAGCAACTAAATGTAGCTCTAGAGATTGTCGGAGAGTACACTCAAAACATTGGACTGGACTTTGGGTTAGAAAAATGCGCCAAGGTTAATTTGAAGCGTAATTAAATTTGAAACTTAATGGCTTCCCCGTAGACCCTGATCTCGTCGATAGAAGCGCTATACGACACTTTGGCGCTGTAGAGACCTATACACATATGCGAAATAGGTAGGCCATTGATAAAGTTGGACAGGTGACAGGAGGCATTAAAGGTATTGTCAAGGATTGTTATTGTCAACTAAAGTTGCCTCAGAAAATACGGCATAATTGGCCATAAATAGAGCTGGACATGATATAGGAGACTGTAGAGGTATTTTATAGAATGGGATCAGAAAATAGGGTATAGATAGGCCATGAATAGACCTAAAAAGGGGTAGAGCACTAGCAAGATCTCAGTTGAATTAAATAATCGAAACAATCACACTTTTAGATTTTACAAGAATTTTTTATTTAAAAAATGCGCCACCCTAGTGGTCTGACCCATGTACATCGGCAGTAACAATATGTTCTGTTCCAAATATTCCGGGAAACCAATGATCATGTCTCGCCATTGGTTCAGTCTTGTTGGCAATGTTGCCATTTATGCGTATTTTAACACATCCCACGCCATTACCAAGGACTTTTCTTGGAGCCAATAATCGAAACAATGTTTTTTGTATAAGTGTAATAAGCATTGAAAAGTTTTTTCTGATTATTGATAAAATCAAATAGGTTAGGCCACGATTAGTTTTCCCTTTTTTAATGAAGAATATTTTGACAGCAAATTCTGGCCAAAAAGCTACATACTTTTAAATTTGAAAATAATGCTTTTTTTAAATTTAAATAATAGGGACCTCTGGTGCTGGCCCATGCACATCTGCAGTGAAAACGTGTTCGCTCCTGAATATTTCGCGAAATCGATGATCCAGTCTCGACATTGGTTCGGTGACGTTGGCAATGTTGCGATCTATGCGTATTTTAACACACCTCATCTGATTACCAAGATCCGCTATTCGAGCGAATAATGGATGTAATTGATGAGCTCTGGAGCCGTATATTCCAATGATGTACTTCCGTCTTTCATCTGTCCCAACATCGTAAGTGCCTGGTAATAAGATAAAACGATGACCTGGTAGATTTCTATATGATATATATTCGTAATCATGAACATTATAGACTTGAATGGGAAGAGGATGAGTTGCGCATTCCTTATGTCGCCTAAATAATTCTGAAAAAAAGAAAATATAAGTAGGAAATTGATTATTGTATTTTTTCGCAAGATAGTTGTATTTCTTTACAGAAACTGAAGTTTCAGGTTATGTTGTTGTGGTATATACTCTCTACGATGCGTGTGATTGGTCCCGTGGAGACTGGTGGAACCTGATTTGCCAATCAAGTCTTTTATAAAAAACCCGGGAGGACGAAAAGCCAAATTGGATTGATAATATACATTGCCCCGATTGACGATATTAGGGTGTTTTAAGATTTCGATTGCTTCTCTATGTTTCTTTGGAAAAATATTGTATGTTTCTGCGATGACGGTTGTTTTGTCAAATAAAATGCTATGTGCTGTTTCAATATGATTCTCAGCTAGTGCTGATTGCCTGAAATGTTTTAGCCTGACTTTAATCTCATATTCCTTTACACGTTCGCTCACCGCTCTCCCGGTTTCGCTAGTGCAGGCTTTGCCACAAGAGCAAGGGATTTTATATACTCCCGGATGACTGAGAGGTGCCTTTTCGTATTTAGGGTTGTTTAGAAGTTGTCCTATTTTCGCAGGTGGTTTAAATATGGTGTGGTTGTATCTTTTACTTTATCTGTTGTATCTTTGACTTCAACTAAAAGATACAACAGATTCACATTTAACCCCAAGACATCCTAGTGAGTTTCAACGTAATATCTCTCTTTACGAAAGTACCAATCTCTGATACAATCGATATTATTAAATCCTTTGCAAACTTTCCTTCCGATATCATACCTTTGGTAGAACACTGTCTCAATAATACTTACTTCTCTTTCAATAACCAATTCTACGAACAATCCTCACGAGCAGTGGGATCTCCAATCTCACCTGTAATAGCCAACATCTTTATGGAACATCTAAAAACTAAAATCTTCAACCAATCCAAGCTTAAACCGGAATTTTGGTGCCGTTACGTTGACGACACTTTTGTCATCTGGAGATATGGACTGGATGAACTACACAAGTTTTCCGATTTTATCAATCGATTACACCTAATATCCAGTTCACCAGGGTAATTGAACAAAACGGAAAATTGCCTTACTTGGAAGTACTAGTTTACAAAAGATCTGATAAAACATTAGGACATAAAGCTTACAGAAAACCCACCCCTACAAAGAGACAGCTACATTCCTCCTCCCACCACCACCTATCTCAAAAGAAATTCGTCATCATCTCCCTTGTATACAGTGCTGTCTCCATACCATATAGGGTTAACTTACAAAAGAAATAACAACACGTTAAACAAATCCTCATACAGAACGATTACACAAACAAACAAATTGAAAAAGCAATTGGAAAATACAACAACAACAAAAAAACAAGTCAACACAACCTACTAAAGAAAGAGATCACCTTTTAGTGATCCGGGATTATATGAAATCCCTTGCTCTTATGGCAAAGTCTAAATTGGAGAAACCGGGAGAGCGGTGAGCCAACGTGTAAAGGAACACGAGAGTAAATTCAGTCTAAAACATTTCACGCAATCAGCATTAGCCGAGCATCATATCGAAACAGGACATAGCATTTTATTTGACAACACGACCGTCGTCGCAAAAACACACAATATTTTTCCAAGAAAACTTCGAGAAGCAATCGAAATATGAAAACACCCTAATAAAATCAATAGGGACAGTGAATATAATACCAATCCGATTTGGATTCCCGTGCTCCCGGGTTTTTTAAAAAGACTTGATTGGCCAATCAAGTTCGACGTCGGCAAGATTCGTAGTTTTGCACACGATTGAAACCCGAAACACTTCCTTTTAATTTTAATATAAAGACAAATTTCCAAATAAAAATGGAGTAATTAAATTTCAAGTTGAAAAACCTATTTTCATACTTATGAAAACAATTTGAGCCAATTTTTTATAATTTGCGTTTCACCGAATCAAAGTTTAGTATGGTCCAAATGTATGAAATTTGAAAATTTTTTTTTAAATATTTGGTGATTAATCCCCCCTCATTTGTTCGTTTTTCGAAAAAATAAATTCCCTATTGATTAAAATTGGTCAAAATTAACCCGTTCCTCCGGGCATTAAAAATAACAATGGGATTTTAAATGAAAAATGTTCTGTTTCTGAAAAAATATCTGTTGTTTCCTATCCGTTAACAAAAGGTGGAAATTCGACTGCCGCTCGACGTACCGAATTTCGTCTTCGGCACGTGTCCGCATTTCTAATTATAATTGGAGAACCAATAAATATTTCATTATGTTCTTGGTCCCATTTCAAATAAAATACTTCGAACTCTAATTTCGCCAAGTTTGAATCTTTTCCATTGATTGGAAGTTGAGCATCGAAAATTGGTCGAAAACGGAAAATAGATCGGTCTTTCTGACATCCAAGCTCGGTCCCTATTTCTCGAAAATGCTTCAAGTATGGCTCAATCGACGCGAAATTTAATAAGCTTTTAAATTTTGTTTAAATCTTTGCAACTTAATTTCTTGCTAACACAGCCAAGAAAAAAATAGGCATGTTTCTAATAATTTTTGCAGTGGACTGACAATTCTGGCCGTTACTATAATTAGTGTTTTACGAATTTATATATTTCGAGAACACTACGCGGTGGGAGACGAGGAGGTATTTTATTTTGAATGATTCTAAGCAGGAAATAAATAAACCTAGATTAAAAATGAACTTAAAATTAAAGATTTCATTATATTTACCAGCAGGATTAGTTAAAAACACTGAGATGAAACACATAATTCCAATCATAGTCCTCATTTTTAAAAATAAAGGAACGTATGGAGAACTTTGATACGAGTGTAATAGTTAAATACTCTTCAAAATGTTTAAATATATATTCAGATTTTGTTATTTAGATAACCGCATGATATCACTGGTAGAGAATTACATTAGGGAATTATATATATTTTGGAACATAAGTATATATATGTATGTATATACTAGTCGTTATCTTATTTTTCCTTATGAATACTTTATAGTTCATACATCTGTCTCTCCACACTGAAGAAGTAAATAAACTTTATATTTATGACATTATTATGTACAATTTTGAGAAAAAAATTACCAATTTCGCAATGGAACGCTCATTATTCTTATAAATCATGATAACACTTCATCATTTGATAAAAAAAAAACATGGTACATCCATGTTCATGGTACGCCATTTATTACTCGTATTAGGAAAAATAGGGAAATCAAAAAGAAATTAAAAATTATGAATTCAATATAAAGTCGTTCATTCCCTACATTAATAGGATTAGATTGACTGAAGAAATTGTAAATTAATTTTTGCACCAGAACAAATTAAGTAAGTCAATGAGCTTCTTCTAAATCTTATAAAGCTTCTAAATTCAGAAGCTTAAGACTTATCGATACAATTTTCATTGGAACTTTTTGCGTCGCGTTTAGAATTTCACAATATGACCTTATTATTTCGATAGAGCTAAGAACGTAACACCATCGCGTTACTTCATTAAACTTTTCTATTTCTCACCTTTTTCAGGTTTATAACCTTTTGAAAATTATTACAAACACTACAAATAATTTTCTTTTTATCAAGCAATTAGTTTTCTACTGTTAAATTAGTTTTTCATCGTGACTGTTCAAATTAGTAATTTTCTACTAATTTTTAGTGGCTCACTTTTCGTTAATCGAGTCTGTAAAATTTTAGTAGCAATTAGATAAATTTCACCAATTTTAATTCAGATAGTGAAAAAGCCTAAAAACTGAAATATGCTTCGCTAAGTACTCAAGTTGATACTTATTCTACTCGTGGCTTATTAAAGAAAGAGATTATTTTGATATTTTTTTGTTATCAATCTCTGGCGCAATATAAGACTTTATTACTAGTGATATGCAAAATGACTCGGATCGGGCTGAATTTGAATTTTTTTTCAAATTTCTAGAAAATTTCGATAATATATGGTAGTTGACTATAAATTACCGAGAAAGTTACCAAAAATTACGGAAAATTTGGGTTTTCTGGCCGGCTTGCGAATCTGAAACACCACCTGGCTCGACCCCTACTTGTAACTCATAAATTCTCTTGAAATTCATTATAACAATTTGATATGCTCCTTACTTTTGGGTGGGATTCGTTGGAACCAGTAAGAAGGATCATTCTCGGGGGTAATAGATTTTTATCTACTAGTAGAAAGTGAGAAGAAGTTATCTCATGAGATAAGAAAAGACAGGAGAGGAACGGGAACCATAGGAGGGAATGAGAAGAAATGTTGCCATTTTTGTAGAGGAGGGATGTATGGTGGATAGATTTCGAGGGAGGTGAAAGGAGAGTGTGAAGTGTCTATCTCATAGGTTAGAGAGAGAAAGCAGTGTTGGAAGAGTGATGTGGAGAGTACCAGAGGAAGGAGTGAGAGGATAAATGCCGAGGGAGGTGGAAAGGGGGAGTGATGTGTCTGTCTCGTAAGATAGAGGGTTGGAAGAGTGATCTGGAGAGTACAAGAGGAGAGAGTGAGAAAATAAATGTCGAGGTAGGTGGAAAGGGGGAGTGATGTATCTATCTCCCAAGATAGAAAGAGATAGCGAGTTAATCGGGTGTTTTTTATTTCGATTTTCTCATTAAAAGAATTTGATTGGCAGAGATTCAGTTCGTCAGTGTGTCGGCTGAAATGGCTGGTATGGCACCTGTCTCAGCGGAAACGGGCAGGCTGGTATGCCAGCTAACCCGTTAGCGGAGGAAAGAAGGGGCAGAAGTTAAATAATAAGAGAAAGAATTGTATATCTGTTAAGTTTTTATTTGTGTTGCTTACTTTACCATGATTCCACAGATAGTTGGAGTTCTTTATTGTAAAGTAGTAGGTTCGTCCTCACAAGAGGGTGATGGCGATGCCTCGTCAATTTGCCTCTGGCTGGCTTCCAGCTGGAGGATTTTGGCGGTCGAGAGAGAGAGTTCTGCATGATTGGTTGGTCACGGCAATGGCTTGCTCGTAAAGACCTAGGGCTGGCTTCCAGCTGTAGGGTTTAAGTGAGAGGGCTCTGGCTACCAGCTCCCAAACACTTCTGACGTTCTGGGTCCGTGCGCGCCCTTTTAACGGGGAGGCTGTGTGGCCGTTGCGTGGGAGTCAAGCGGAGAGGGTAGAAAATCGTTGGTGGGAGATGCGCGCGACGAGCTACGCGCACGCTGTTCTCGCAACTCTCGGCTCTACTCCCCCTGCCGCCTTGCTGACGTCACAGCGGAAGTCACTTCACACAGTACCTCCTTCTCTCTCTCTTACTCGCAGGTCTAATTGCTAGTTATTATAATTCTAAGATGGTTGCCTACTGAATGAATAAACGTCGTCTGCGAGAGTGTACATAATTAGCCAAATGCTCATAAAAATATCTTTGAACACTCAGGCTTCAATTGTGCATGTAGACTGTCAAGACTCGGTCGTTACATACCCGGTTTGAATTGGAATGTCATGACGGTCATGCCTGACCAAGATTTGCATATTGTACTACGAACTGCTAAACTTATTTTAAATCACTAATACTGCTGTTAAATGAAGGAAAATTAAAAATTAGGTATATATTACTGTAATTAATTTACTTATTACTATTTAATTATATCAAATTTCGCACAGCGAAAAAGTTTTTTTGACAGGTGGTGAGGTGTGTGGAAGTTCAGATCAACACACCACGACTCTTGAAATGAGCCAAAATTCGGTCCAAAAATGATGAATTTTCCCTGGATGAGTACTTACGTTCAAGGGTGCAAATATGAGACTGAAAATTCTCATTTTGAGACCGTTGCAATTTTTTTTAGGGAATTAAAGAATTTTAATTCAAATTTTTACTGGGTTTAACTGGAAACTAGAATTATTCATTATAATAACATTTTTTACGATTACGACAAAAGCCATATGCTTCTTAAAAAAAATGGTATCAAAAATGTTGTAGCTCTTCTTGATGAACAATTTTGAATTATTCCTATCCTACTCTCCCTATATTTCTCTATTTCCCCTTCCCTTACTTCACCCTTCTCTCCACTCCTTTCTCAACTTCTTCCTTATCTACTTTCCTCTCTACTTGCTTCCCAAGCTCACACTCCTCTTTCTCTACTACCCATCCCATAATTTCCTTCTACTGCACCTACTTCCCCCCTTAATTTTTCCTTCTCTCCTCATTTCCCTACTGCCCCCATTTTTCATCATCTTTCCAATTTTGCCTTCTCTCATTTCATTAACCTTTCCCTACTTCCCCTCAACTCATTTCTTCTTAATTCCTCTACTTTCCCTTTACTCATTTCTCCTTAATTTCCCTAGTTTCTCTCCACACATTTGCCATTACTTCCCGTACTTCCTCTTCCATCATTTCTGCTACTTCTCCTCTTATAAATTTCCCTTACTCCTCCTCACGTCCCCTCCTTGGAATAAAGTACGACGATCGGATGGACGGACATACACCCGACCGAAACCATTAGGGTTTTTGCCCGAGACAACAAAATCCTTAAAAACTCTGATACTGTATCATGAGGAAAGTCTTCTACTTCACCTACTTCCCCTTCCCTATTTTCCACTACTCCCCTTATTTCCCTAGTTTTGCCCTCCTTATTACACCTAATTTCTCACTCATTTCTTCTCACATCCGCTCACTTCACCTACACTTATATCCCTCAACCCCTACTTCCCCTTCACTCTTTTCCCCTCACTTTCCCGACTTCCCCTATACTAACTTCTCCTCTATTCCCGTGCATCCCTTTCCCTTATTTTTCCTACTTCCCCTACTATTTCTCCTATAATGTTCCCTCACTGCTCACGTCCTCTCCTTGGAATAAAGTACTGTGGATGGACGGATAGACGGTGGGATGTACGTACGGACACCCGGCAGGAACTATAAGGCTTTTTGCCAGGGGCTATCAAACTATAAGAAGCTCTGATACTGTATCAAAAGAAAAATCTTCTATTTCACCTACTTTCTCTTCCCTAATTTCCCATACTCTCGTCGTTTCCGTATTTTTTCCTCCCCTCACTTACAATCATTTCCTCTAATTCGTCTTCACTGATTTCCCCTCTACTCACTTCCTCTACTTCCCCACAACTCATCTCCCATCACTTTTCCTACTTTCCCTCCAATCATTTCCTTTCACTTCGCCTACTTCCCTTCCCCTCATTTCCCCTCACTTCCCGTACTTGCCCTTCCATAATGTTCCATATTTCTGCTACCCTCATTTTCCCTCACTCGCCCTACTACATCCGAACGAAACTATAAAAGGGTTTCTGCCCGGGGCTACCAGATTCTAAACTTGAAATTACAATAAAAAGGGTTAAAAAATAAACATAATTTTTCGGGACGACTAGACACAGCCATCAAAATTGCACTTGTTACCTAAAATTGAACAAAAATTCATGAATTCAAATTCATGGTTAACATCTTTATTTGGTCTCATTTGGAAAATAAATTCTACATTATGTGTCGAGTTTTAACGTATGGACCTGGTAAGGGGGAAGGAACATGGGTTCGGACGTATAGAAACTACTGAAATTTGAATTCCAATACGTTTATCAATTTCCAACAATTTACGATGTTTTTGAGTAAAAGATTTTGGTTAACTATAAATAAAGACCATGGCTACGTGTACCAAAATTTAGGAATGATTTGCCGGATTTTTCCGTTCGAAGAGCATCATGGAGCCAAAAAAATTTCTTTCACAACGAATGTGGAAATTTGACATTTTGAAGATGTGCGAAATTGAAGTTTTCTAAAAGGCATTTATTTCAGTGAGCAATCTGAATTTCTGCACTGCATTCGGACCCCGATTTAGTAACTTCGTCAGGAGTTGTCTGCAAATAGCCTTCTTAATAAATCAGGGGAATCGAAATGTAAACAGTCTGGGCCGCCTGAACCGGTTTCAGTTGAAATGCATAATATTGCGCAATATACTCGACTGAGTACTCGCGCACTGCGGCCCTTCTGAGGCGAGAGTTGCAACCGTCTCTCGCATTGGGCGCTGAAAAACTGCGTGGAACAGCAATTCTAGGAATTGCTAAACCGGGGGTTACTAAATCGGGGTCCGAGTGTATAAAGATAGTTTTGAATTTTTTTGTCTGCACTAGAAGCTAGTGAAGTAGCTCTAATTTACAGATATAAAGAGCACTGTCCACTGAGGAAAAAGAGTTATTCTAATTTACAAAACTTCGAATAGGAAACCAAAATTTCAAACAGCTACAATGCTGAATGACTGAATGATTGAGTGGTCGGGTGCAATAAAAGTGTACCTGTATCGTTAAAAGTTACTTATTTTCCATTTAATTTGTACGAAACTTTATAAAGCTTTTAATTTTCAAAATGGTCCACCCTATCGGGCTGCCCCATGTACCTCTGCATTAACAATCTTTTTTGGCGCGAAATTGGCAATGAACCGACGATCCCATTTAAACATTGGTTCAGTCACGTTGGCAATCTCCCCATCTATGCGTATTTTAACACATCCTATCTCATGACCAAGATCCACTCTGGGAGCAAATAATCGATACATCTTCTGAAATAGGGGTTCGAAGAATAATCCAATGATGTACTTGCGGCGCTCATCTGCTCCCATACGGTAAGATCCTGGTTCTAAAGGCATATGGGCACCAAGATACAATAAACTTTCGTGATAATGAACATTAAAAACTTGAATGGGAAAAGGATGAATTGCCCCTTCTCTATGTAGCCCAACTGAATCTGTAACAAAAAGTATACGTAGAAAAATTAATTTAGTAAATCATGTTTTTTAGTGTACAAACAAAATTCGATAATTAGAAGAAAAAATAAAAATCAGCCCACGAGGAGGTCGGCGAGCGCCCTCAAACCTGTAAGTGAAACTTCTTTCTAACAAGTATTTTTAACAGGGCCTGTTCCATAAGTGGTAGAATTTTCTTTCCATAGCCCTGACGCGCAATAGAGGGATTTACGGGCAGGATAAGTGGTCGGGGATGTCAGGAGCCAAATGCATGCTTGAAAAGTCGCCTCCGAGCATTTGCGGAGTAAATATTGCGCGAGAAGTAAACTTGGAAAATCTGCAACATAGACTTTCACCATGATTAAGCAGGCGTACGGAGAGAATGCGATCAGCAAATCAGCTGTTTCTGACTGTCGCTGCTCGAGCCTACAGTCCATTTTGAGAGCGTGAGGAAAGCCTACAAAAAGGATTTACTTCTTGCGTGGTATTTACTCCGCAAGTGCTCCGAAGCAATTGTTCGAGCATGCATTTGGTTCCTGACATCCCCCACCACCCATCCTGCCGTGAAGAACTCCCTTGATTGCTCCGTCTGGGCTGTAGAGTGTCAGTCCTAATACTTAAGAAACTTTGAGAGCGTGACGGAAGCCTACAA
>CAKNYM010053056.1:126144-285791 GCA_932195095.1 Andricus curvator | reverse complement strand
ATAAAAAAAATTGTGTACACGTTAGAGGTATTATTTTCAACATGTACAAAGTGAGATGAAATAATTTAACGCGAAAATTGGAAAAGAACCAATGTATAGGCCTACAATAGGATCAGAAAGTTTGCATGACGTCAGTAATGATAATGGAACCAGAGTAATAAACTTTGCAGCTTCAAAGAACCTCGTTGTCAAAAGCACATATTTCAAGCATAAAAATATACATAAGGCCACCTGGACATCACCAGATGGTAAAACTCACAATCAGATTGATCACGTTCTAATAGACAGAAGACGTCATACAAACATTCTCGATATAAGATCGTATAGGGGAGCGGATTTAAATTCAGACCATTTTCTCGTGATAGTAAAACTAAGATCTAGGCTAGCGCTAAGTAAGAAAACAAGCCGCACAGAGCCAACAGTTCGTTTCAATATAGATAAGTTCAAAACAGCAACAGAAACATTAAATTACCAAGTTGAGATTTCTAATAGTTTCGACGCTCTCCAAGAACAGAGAGACGATAACAATAATCGCGAGGAGGACCCGGAAACCCTGTGGAGCAATACGAAAAAGGCGATAAAGGCAGCCGCGAAACTTTCGATAGGTTTTAAGAAAGTAACCAAAAGCAAACCATGGTTTGACGAAGAGTGCAAACTCTGGTTTGAGAAACGTCGGAAGGCCAGACTAAGTAGTTTACAAAATAAGTGCGATCAAACACATAAGAAATATCTCGAGATTAGCAAAAGTACAAATAGGCTCTATAGATCCAAGAAAAGGGAGTGGGAAAAGAATAAAATACTAGCAATAGAAGCGCATAATAAACAAAATAACCCGCGTGAGATGTACAGGGGAATCAATTTTATAAGGAAAGGCTTTCAAAGTAGAACGGAAGTAATGAGGGACGAAAATGGCAATCTAGTAGCCGATGCGACAGAGAGACTGAATTTATGGAAAGATTATTTCGATAAACTATTAAATGTACGTGAAGCCCCCGTTGAAGGTAATCTCGGCGAAATCCACACTGCTGATCTATTAATTAACGATCCTACTGATATAGAAATAGAAATGGCCATCAAGAAGTTGAAAAATAACAAAGCCGCGGGCATCGATGACCTACCGTCAGAACTGATAAAAAATGGAGGCCCTTGCCTCACAAGGCAAATTTGTAAATTGATACGCGCAGTTTGGAAAACAGAACGCATGCCGGAAGAATGGAATACCTCTATCATTATTCCCATCTTTAAAAAAGGCGATAAAACTAACTGTAACAACTATCGGGGAATTTCACTTGTGCCTTCGTGCTACAAGATCCTGTCTAATGTTATCCTAAGTAGACTAACTCCTTTTGCCGAGGAAATCATTGGGGATTACCAGTGTGGATTCCGCCGAAACCGATCTACAAGCGATCAAATGTTTACAATTAGACAACTGTTAGAAAAGAAATGGGAATTTAAAGAAGCAGTACATCAGCTATTTATCGATTTTAAAAAAGCTTACGACTCTATTATACGCGCGCGAATGTACTGGATCCTAGAGTTCTTGGGTGTGCCAAGAAAATTGGTTAGACTTATCGAAATTTACTTAAGCGGCAGTAAGGGTAGAATACGCGTAAACGGTAGTTTATCTGAAGAGTTTTCGATCCGCGATGGCCTGAAACAGGGCGATGCACTTTCGTGCGTCCTTTTTAACTTAGTTTTAGAATACGTGGTTAGGCAAGTGCAGGCGAATCCGACCGGTGCTACCCTCAATGGGGTAATACAAATTCTTGGATATGCGGATGATCTCGACGTACTAGGGGATGATAAAGAAACGGTAGCTAAAAATGCAGAAATCTTGATCGCAAAAGCCAAAGAGATTGGCTTGGAAGTTAGCGAATCGAAGACAAAATATATGACCGTCGTCAGGTCCGGACAAAGTAATCAAGACGGGGATCTAATGGCCGGAAATATGAAATTCGAAAGGGTTAACGAGTTTAAATACCTCGGGTCTATTATAACTAGCGAAAATAAGATTAAAACGGAAATCAATGCGCGGCTACATGCTGGCAATAGGTGCTATTATGCAGCAAACACGCTACTAAAATCGCGATCGCTATCTAGAAACATCAAAGTAAGAATTTACAAAACGATAATAATGCCGGTCGTCATGTACGGGTGTGAAACGTGGGCGCTGACGAAAGGAGAAGAGAATAGGTTTAGAGTTTTCGAGAATAAAGTACTTAGAAAAATCTATGGTCCAAAAAGGGACGAAGAGACCGGCGAGTGGAGAAAACTGCATAATAATGAGCTGCACGCTCTCTACGGGTCAGCAAATATTAATAGAGTAATGAAAGCGCGTAAATTAAGATGGGCGGGGCATGTAGCAAGAATGGGCAATGAAAGAACAGTGGCGCAAGTTTTAAGAGGGAGACCGACTGGTAAGAGACCCCTAGGCAGACCGAGAAACAGATGGGAGAAAAATGTAAGGGATGATCTAAAAGAACTAGGACATGATTACTTAAACTGGATGGAGAATGCACAAGATAGAGATGTGTGGCGGTCTCGGGTAGATGAGGCAATGAACTTTCGAGTTCGAACTGCTAATCTATAATAAATAATTATTACGTACACTCGGACCCCGATTTATTCATAGTGTCGGGAGTTTCCTGAAAATAGCATTGTTACTAAATCGGGGGAATCAAAACGTAAACAGACAGGGCCGCCTGAACCATTTTCAATTGGAATGCATATTATTTCGTAATATATTCGACTGAGTACTCGCGCAACTGCGGCCCTTCCGAGGTTACTAAATCGAGGTCCGAGTGTATTACTAAAAATGATTCATTTCGAAGCAGTAACATGTAAATAGGTCATGTTGGTGGAGCATATGCAATATGTTTACAAGTTTCACAATATTTCCTTCTTATCGTTTTAATGAAAAAGAATGTAGTCCAACAAACAAAAAAATATTTTTTTTACCGAGTTTTGTAAATTTCAGAAAACATTTTGAGTAAATGAATCAAAATTTTGCTCAGCTAACGACATTGTTTTTCTTGAACCAATACATGTTTTTGATTGAATCTTTTCGCAGTTTTTACTAGATATTTTAGTGATTGAACACAAATTTTTGATTTATTAAACAAAATACTTTAAGAGAGCATTTAATTAGAAACCAGCTAAAGATTCGCTTGACTGGAAAAAAAATATTATGTTGCGAGCGTACTTACTGAATAGAGTGATCCAGAAACAAAAATCGATGTTGGTTAAAAAAGTTAGTTTAAATTAGAATTATTATTATATTTACCAACAGGATTAGTGAAAAACATTAAGGTTAAACTCAGAATTCCAATCATGTTCTTTATTTTCTTGTAATAAAATAAACTTGTGAAAAGCTTTAAGACGAATGTAATTAACTACTACTTCAAAATTATGATACAATTATGTATAAATTAGAGCAAAAATAATAACTATTAACGCAATGGAACAATGAGTATTTCTCGAAAAACATGGCAACATTTTATCTTTTTATCAAATGAAAACATTAGGGTGATTAATTTAATTGGGCAATAATATTGTCCACAATAATGAAGTAAAAGTAGGACATTAGGAGGAAAAAATTACCATTTCCGTAATTGGACGTTCACTATTTTTTTACATCATCACAACATTTCATCCTTCGATCAGAAGAAGGCATTGTACATAAGGGTGATCCAAATATTTTTTACAATTTTGATGCTTATAGTCCGGAAATTTTTTCGAATCAAGGAAAAAAAATGCATTTTTTAATGATATTTAGAAATTCCGTAGGTCCCATGAAGTTTAACACTTATTTCCCGTGAGAAAAAAGACGTTTTTATCAATTTTGTTCAAAATGGTCAATATTAGGTGAATCGAGTTGAAACTCAACATTTCTCTTCACAATCAGCCATAGAATACAATTTATATAATTTTGTTGAAATGATTATAAAATAAGGATTGAAAAAGGTAAAAAGAAGACGAAATTTATTAAAAGCTGTGAAATTATGTGTATTATTCAGGAATTCCCTATCTCTATTTAAAATAAGAGCTTCTCACAGTTTTAAATCACTACAAACTATTGGATTACGACTTGTAAAATAGGTATAAGAAATTCATAATCGAAACTTCTAAAATAATGTTTCCTTTCTGTTTTTGATAATATACTTGCATTGATGAAAATGAACTTTGTAAATAACTTAAAGGCTACTGGGCATATATCTACCTACATACTTGATGAATATACCTTTCCCCTACATGATCAGCACTGAAATTTTTTCAGATTATTTCAAAAATCAAAAAGGATAGGCCATGCTTATTGATTAGTTTGTCCTTCCCATGCACGTTGGCAACATTCCCACCCTAAAAGTCCACAAATTTAGAATAATAATAAATAATAATAGTGCATTTTTTTCGGTTAATTATAATTTTAATACATATACAATATATATGTATTGAAATCATAATTAACCGAAAAAAAATTTATTACCCTTGGAATTTTAAGTTACTGTTATTGAAAATTACGAACAAATTTCGGATTTTTACGAAACATGTAACTGAAAGACGATTCCGTTAGCGCTACTGAAAATTACGAACCGTTTCGTAATTTTACGAAACATGAAACTGCAAAAAACTTCCGCTACATGTTTCATAAAATCTTGAAAGAAATTTCTAACAGTGTAATGATGGCTCAATAGGGATGTTGTTTAAAATGAGATAAAAAGTTATTTTGATTCTTTAGTAGCTCATTAGCACATTCTGAAAAGGAAGAAAATTGTATTGTCTAAGAACAATGTTTTTTTTTATAAATGAAGTTTGAATCTTGAACCCTCTCGCGGCATTTTTCACCAAAAGCCTTGATTGGCTATATCTCGTCGACGTCATTCTTCGCGCGAAAATTCAAATGATCTGAATTATATGAATTTAATATTTTTTCATAGAAATTGTTTATAATGTATAAATGTCACTAAACGGGATTCATGCTCTATTATCACGTGCTTCTATATTTTGCAGTGTAAGAATAAAAAATTTTCTTCAGACCTTGATCCTCTCGAAAATCACATCCAGGCACAAAACATTTCTTGGCTAATAATCTAAATTCTTTGGGAAAGTCTCCGATTTTCACTTTCATTCTTTGCTTTTTTCTTTAATTCTGCTTGATTTGGCTATTAATTTTGTTCTGAATATAGATTTATCATTATTGGACATTTTTTAGGTTAGGTTATACAATCAGCTGTCAGTTCGAAAGCCGCGACCAAATATTGTGGTCGTCATGCCTGTTCGAGTGCGACCAAATATTGCTTCAAGTTTCTGATAATATTTTTATCTCATTTCAGGCAACATCCCCATTCTAGATGCAGATAAAAATATCCATTTCTGCTAACTTTGTGGGCAAACTTCAATTAAACATTTCAAAATATTATTATTTCTTTGGTCAGTTACAGGGGTGCCTTCCCACCTCCATAAGACGTTTGAAAGGCGTAGGGGTTTTGAGAAGATTATTTCTGTGCATTATAAGTCTTCTAGAAAATTTTCTCTTCCAAATCAGTATCAAAATTCTTTTCGAAAATTCCGAAGTTCGAAGACAAAATTATACTCGATTATACTTCTTTTTGACCTCCAGGTTTAGCTGGTCAAAATAATGCACACATTTTTACTTGAAAATAGTACAATAAAGCGCAAAATTATGTTTTTAACGGTACAATTTATAATAATTGTTAGTACAATTTACTACATTATTGACTGGAGCAGTGTTACCAAATAATTTTTCCCTTCTCCCTCGGATTATGTACAGAATAATGTATTAATTCAAACTATACTTTGGACCCTGAATACACTTAAATAAAACTCGTTTCAGATTGAATTTCTATTTATTCTCCTTCGCGCGTCTTGAATGTGAAATAAGTCAAACAATTTTATATTCTTCCTACTATGTACATTGTTAGTAAACATAAATCAACATTTTCCATACTATGTCGCTGGAACTCTATACCATGAGACTTTTCATATTTATCAATTATATTCCAAAATTCGTCCATGCACGAATTTTGTTTTTAAATCATTTGTTTCATCATTTTGATTTGGGAAATTAGAATTATATTTAACAAACATTATTTATCTTCCAAATCTTTTTCCCTAAACTGAAACTTAATTTATCAAAAATTGAAACAGTTTATGAAAAATTAGACACTTGCGGTGTTCAGGTAAATATTTTAAAATTCCAAAGCCTCTAAACATGTATTTAACGAAGTCTCTTGTCTCGAAATTCGGGATTAGTAGTCGAGCATTTTCATAAACTTGGTTATTCGGACCCTTTTATGTTATGTTCAATATTGGATAGAATTGTTGAATTCTTGAGGCCCAATTCGATTTTGTTTCCGGGTCACTTTATTCGATTAGTATCACTGGAATATAAACGGTTGCACTAATTTCTGATTTTTTAGCGACACGTTCTCTACTATAAGATTACAACATTTTTTTGGAGCACGCGTTAGTACCAAGTACATTGCGTCCGTCGCTTTCAAAATGCTTCTAGCAAAATATTCGGATTGAATCAACAGAATCGTTTGTTTGTTTCTAACAAAATTCTCTCTTCAGGTATTTTGTAGGATAAAACAAGAATTGTTGTTCCATTTATAAAATACTTGCTAAAATCAACAAAAAGATTCAACGAAAAAAATGTATTAATTCAAGGAAACAGCTTTGTCTGTTGATCAAACATTTGGTTCAGTTGACCAAAATTTTTTCTGAAATGAATAAAACTTGGCTTCATCGCCGCCATCAACATGAAGTGTCTACGTATTATTGCTTCAAATAAAAAAAAATATTATTAACACCCGTAATATCTTTTATATCACATATCTAAGGGCGCTTCCCGACCCCTTCACCCACTTCTCAGAATTAATTCGATCGCATAGGCAAGAAGCAATTCATCTTCTTCCCATTCAAGTTTATAATGTTCATGATCATGAAAATATAATGCATGTAGGTGTCCGTGTGCCTTTAGACCCATACTTTCACTATATGGGAACGGATGAGAATGGCGAGCACATCATTGGATTATACGGCTTGCTTCACTCGCAAGTTTAAACGCATTTAGGGCGGATATTTGTGCATAAAACTTTTTGAAGTAAAGGTCGAAGCATTGACATCTGTAATTTGTTGATCAAAAATGAGCATTGTTAAAAATAATTTCCAGACCATTAAAAAGTTTTATTAGATAAATTTCCAAATAAAACTTAGTATTACATTTAGAGTCCAGTGTGCTCGTATCTTCAGACCGATGCGTACGAGATAGCGCAATAGGGCTCCAGACAAATCAGGGATTGTGATGCTTTCATCATGTTCCTTGCATCTCCTTTTTCATTCCCTTCAACATCTTCATGGCCGAGAACCCAGCACAGTTTGACCCAGCTGTTACCAGACACCTTAAGAAGATCCTGAAGGCAAATTTACACTAGTCTGGATGTAAACGCTTCAGATGAAAGAGCTCAAGTGCAGCTTAAGTGTTAGAACAAATGCAAATATGCTTGCTTTCATATGGCCGCTTACAAATTTAACAAACATTATTTGGGTCTCAAATACTGAATGTGTCGAGTGCTATTGATATTTCAGCCGTCAATTTTCTTAGGGAGAATAGTATCCACGCATTGCATGCGCTTGCTGATATCGTGTAGGTCTGTCACCTCAACATCACAAAGGTTTCCCCCCACTAAGAGTCTATAGTCCTATGCTGTCGCAACCTTTCAGACGGAGAGGTGCAACGACGGGATATCCAGAATAACCTCAAGAGCTGCTGTTGGAGTTCTCATACCACCAGTGATTGTTAGGCAGAAACCCTTTGGAGGCTTTCTAATTGTTTCACGATATTGATTCGTTCAGTATATGACAACCAGATCCCTAATGCATATACTATAATACGTCTCATTATCGTTGTATGTAACCAATAAGTAACCTTGGGTTTTGATCCCTACATTTTCCCTATTGCACCTCTGCAGGCCCAACAGACAATCCTAGCCTTTTTTACCGCGGCATCAACATGAAGTTTTCATGTTAATTTAGGGTCAAACATGACGCCTAAATATTTTGCTGTTGTTGAAAATCTATTTCCCTACCGTAGAGTTTGGATTTTATAAGACCAGGGAAATTCCTGCTTCTGGTTAATACCATAAGTTCCATCTTATCCGGGTTAATGGGTAAACAACGGCATCTACACCACTACTTTATATATTGAATGCAGATCGCATGATTTCATTACCATGTAGTGAAGTTTTTACCATTCTACTTTTCAGCATGGATAACATCGACTTACTTGACTTGGGGTCTTGCTAAACGCCATCTGTATATCTAGAGACGTTGAAATTGCTAATTCACCTTTCGCATTTTGTTCAGGATGCGGGAGGTAAATTCATAGAGAGCATCTACAGTAGACCTGCCTTTCTCAGAGGCAAACGAATGACTATGGAGAGGTTTCTGTGGCAAAATTACCTCTCTTATGTATATGAAGTTCCACTAACTTTTCAAGTGTTTTCAGCATGAAAGAATTCAAACTGATCGATATAATCGAACTGCAAAGCCGGAAAGTGCACCCTTATAAGTGCTCCAGGATAAGTGCCGTCCCAGCCATTTTGCAAGACATCAAAACTAGTACCCTCAGTTGACATGATGGGTTGCTCTTTAGGGATTTCTGGAATCTAGCACTGTCTGTAATATTCTCGATTCCCTGAAATACCCCCTCCGTAAGTTCCTCATCGTAGTTTATATCTTAGCCTTATGTCCTGTTAAGGTTTTCCTGTAAAAGTCCCAGTTTCCAGTATCTTGTGTGCTGTTAAAAAGGCGTCTAGACTCCTTTTGTAGGTCTTCCAGCCTAGAATTCTACCAGGGAGCATCCTTGCCTGTTTTCTGAAGACGAAGAGGACAGTTGTCCTCATATGCCTTATTCATACCTTTCGCCCGATATTGACAGCAAATTCTATCCTTTCAGTAGACACGGCATGACACCTAAGAAACGGTTGATATCATCCTTATAAATATCCCAATCAGTTGCTTTAGGATTCCTATACCTCTGAGCATCGGATCTATCAGCTGGCAAGGAGCATGTCTACCAATTATTATCTGATATAGAAGTATCTGACGCCACATGCCATCCCTAAAAAATTTCGCTAATGCTTATCGAGTACAAAGCCAAATCAATTACCTCGTGACATTTTGCCGTCACGAAGGCAGGTACAATACCCCGATTTAACAAACTTAAATCCATAGTTAAGAGATAGTCGAATGAACATTCACCCTTGATACTAGTGTCCTAACTGCCCAAAAATTGTGTGTGTGTTTCAAAATATCACGTAATCATAAAATTCCTTATTATCCGTGTTATTAAGTTACTTCCATAAATGAAGGAATATCCTTCTTTAGTTTTATGTCTAAAAAGTACCACTTCTAAATAAGATATAAGGATATACTTAATTTAAACTTATTATCTTATCAAAGTAAATTTAGATTTTTATATTGAATATTAAAAAAAATGTATTATTATTCTAAATACTAACGGTTAAATTTATTTTGTTTTTCAGGTACGTATGACTCATAGAGGGGATTTTTTCAATTTGAAAATAGAACATGACGATCTTATTGGTATGTGAAATATGGTATTGCACAATTGCAAGCCCCTTACATTAACATTCTTTAATTTCAACTAAGTTGTTTTCAATTATTTTTTGAATGAAAAATCAGTGTGTCTAGTCACCTGGAAAACCTGAGATACCTGTAATTGTCAGGGAATTTTTATATACCTGGGAAATCCTGGAAAGGGCCGAGCTGGATAAATATGTGAAAAGTGCCCTTGAGCCTTATCCAACCAGACGGAATCCTATGTGTGCGTTACAAAAAGAAAACTCTTTCCAGAAATGTTCAGCCTTTTAACCTTGAAGATGACCTTTCAAGGTTACGTTTATGGTTTTCCAGTTTTTTGCGTATATCTCGGATTATTTTTGACGGATTTTAATTAACCTGGGGACAAATTTAAGATCTCTTAAAAATACATTTAATAAATTTTTTCAACAATTTTTAGCGTGAAATTCAAATTTTGACAAATATTCAAATATTTAAGTCGAATTTTCTCGAAAACAAAAATTCATACATTGGTGGAAAAATTCACATAGTTTGCTTACATATCAGGTATTTATTATGAATTTTTTAAGATTTTTTGAAGTGGTAGAGCATGGTAGAAAAAATTTAAAAACGTACTTCTATACAAATATCGGATTTCGAAGACCTTACATGACTATTAAAAAAATTATACAAGTGACTTTTTCGCCAATTTCAATCAAAATAGTCACCTAGAATGTTCCACAAACTTCTGACATTGACAAAATATTTTTCTACACGAAATTCTCCTAATTTCCGTATCTTTTGCAGTTTATAAGGGCACTGGACACTGTTATAACAACCTTATTATCTGCGAACGCTAACCCATGCACCCTTACTGTCCCGAGATCAAATTATTGAATTTTCAAGCCAAAAAGACGAATTTTCAACCAAACAATTGAATTTTCAACCAAAAAGGTGACTTTTTCACAAAACTGTTGAATTCTTAATAAAATAATAGAATTTTGAGACAAATAATAAAACTTTTAACCAAAAAAAATGTAGTCTGCCCTGAGCATGCTCCAAAAACTGAAGAGCAGCAGTTTTATGTAAAATTCATGTTATTAATGGTATTTTTGAAAATGTGTTTGAAATTAATTATTCACATGGGCAAGTGTCTAAGAATGGCACTCTTTAACGAAGAAGGTACGGATCTCGGGACAGTGAGGGTGCGTGGGTTAGCATTCGCATATGATAAAGTTTGTGTGGCAAAATGAATCGAAGGCTTGCAAAGAATGTTGAGCAAACTGAGTACGAGTACGAAGAACATGGACCTCAAAATTAACGTAAATAAAGCAAAAATTATGGTCTTTGAAGGAAATCGTATATTACTAAAGAAATTGGTAAGCTCCAGTGGCCTTATGAACTGTAAACGATATGGAAACTATAGGAGAATTTCGTGTAGAAAAATATTTTGTCAGTGTGAGAAGTTGCCGGAACATTCTAAACGACTTGTTTTATTGCATATGGTGAAAAAGTTACTTGTATAATTTTTTTAATAGTCATGTAAGCTCTTAGAAATCCGATATTCGTATAAAAGTACATTTTTAAATTTTTTCTACCATGTTCTACCATTTCAAAAACTCTCAAATAATCCATACTAAATACCTGATATGTAAGAAAAGTGTGTGCATTTTTTCGCTAATGTATATATTTTTGTTTTCGAGAAAATTCGACTTAAAATATTTGAATACCAAAATTTGAATTTCGCACCAAAAATTGTTGAAAAAATTTATTTGAAAAATTTAACTTATTTTAAAGAGATCTTCAATTTGTCCCCAAGTGAACTGAAATCCGTCAAAAACAATCCGAAATATACGCAAAAAGCTGGAAAACCATAAACGTGACCTTCAAAGGTCATCTTCAAGGTTACGAGGCTGAACCTTCCAGGAAAGAGTTTTCTTTTTGTAACGTACACCTAAGACCAAGTCTGGTTGGTAACTTTATAGTACTTGTATTATACTTGTTTATAGCAAAATTGTTTTTATCATTTTCACTAATCTCAAGAAAATATCTTCCAATCAAAATATTAATATGCTACATATGCATTGATTTTCAAGCATGAAAATAAACTAAAAATAAAATAAAAATTAGTTTGAATTATCATTCAAATTCATTAACTTGAGGAACAAATTCAAGAACTGATTTATCATGTTCTTTGTGTCATTAATAGTAGATTGTATAACAAGCGTGGCAAATCATGCGAGTTGGTAATCGACGTATCCCGCTCGTTGCACACGAAGCTTTCCCCAATCACCACGCCGGAACGAGCGACCACGTTCGTTCAGAAGAATCTAAGTTGCGATGGGCAGTTTCAGTGAGATGCGGTAGATTGGGGATGCGCATGGCATTAATTAGTTCTCTAGAGGACAAAATGCCATATTACTTCGCTGTGACGTCACCAATCGAGTAATGACCAACTTTGATTCTTCTGAACGAACGTGTAAGTCGCAAGTTCCACCACGTCCCCAGTTGACGTGAAATGCGGAGTCCTTCAGGCTGAGCTTCTTAGCCCAATTTTCTTCATCTTAAAATCGTGGATTTGGAAAGTTTTTTGCTGATTCGTGGCCTTCGGGGAATTTCAATTGACCACCTGATCGAGGTTATCCTTCTGGCATATGCTGATGATATAGTTGTACTTGCTGACAGTAGGATTTATCTCCAGAGAAAAATTAATGCTATTGCTGAATATTGTAGGTTGAATTATCTGGAAGTCAATACATCCAAGACCAAGACCATGGTTTTTCATAGGGGCAGACCTCCGTTGATACCAAATTTTACGTTTGAGGACACTCAATTGGAGATGTTCCGGGAATATTCCTACCTGGGCAAGCATTTTGGAAGCTCGGGTACCTTTTTTTTGGCGTGTACCAAAAGGGTTACTGCCGCTAAGATAGCCGTGGGTTCATCTTTGCAAGTCCTTCGAGCCTCCAAGTCAGAATCTTGGTGCTCTAAACTAACTTTATTTCAGATCCTTATCTCAATCGTGCTTTTTTACGCCATAGGGATCTGGGGTTTGAGGTATTGCGAGGAGGTAGAGGTAATCCACACTACTTTCTTCAAGAGAGTTCTGGGCCTGCCTTCAACATATTAAAGATGGCCTTGAATTGGCTGGAGAAGGTTTTGGGTATGGGTGAAGAAAGGCTTCCTAAAGTTTGTTTAAAACGTCTACAGGTCCTTGTGGACTCAGGTAGGCAGTTCCCAAATTTAATTGTGTCCTGCAGCTAAAACATCTTATCACGTTGTGTGGAATGGAGGCCTTATGGCCCAGCCTGAACTTGGTCAGTTTACAGAACAATAAGAATTTAATCCTCGCGAAATTTGAGGCCTATCTTAGAGATTCGGACCTGTACAGGCTGAGTCAGACATCCTCTCTTCAGGTGCTGCCTCACCTATGGATTGCTCCCATGGGACAGCAGTATCTTCATGGTGGAATACCGTTTAGATACGTTAGACTTCTTGCCCAGGTGCGTCTTATGGGAGACGTGAGGGGTAGATTCTCATTGGGGGATCTTTTTTTTGGGTACACTAGGGGGCAACTCTGCACAATCTGCAACCTGGGGGTGGGAGAGAATCTGTTTCATTTGCTGGCAGAATGCCCTATGTATAGGGATGTCAGAAAGGATTCTTTCGAGTCCGCGGTTAGTCTTACAGCCTCTGGTTCATTCTGGATTGTGCTCCTGAATTCCCCGGATAAAAGAGAATTATTGCGTGTCGCTAAATACTTGTCCAGTGTACTGAAAGTTAAGGCTTTTATGATGTCTCCGTAGTGTAAATTGCGTATATTATATTAATAGTGTAATAGAGTAGCTTATCGTTAAATTCAACCCCTTTGTACAGGTATTTTGACCTGAACAAATATCGCGGCTAGCATTAGATATTATATATGTATCGTGCAAGCTGTTTTTAAATAAATAAATAAAATAAAATAAGTCGCAATTTCCGGCGCGGGTATTGGGGAAATTTTTTTAATATCCGATATTGATAATTAATGTAACCAAGAATATCATGTAATCTTTATTTTGCGAAAACTTCCAAAATTAATCATTAGTTAACGTGCTATGTGACGCTATGGGACGCTGAGCTGTACCCGACGATTTTTTGTTTGTTTGATCGCAAATTGGACAATTAAACAGAAAAATCGTGTGTTTTAACTTAAATGTATAAAAGAGAAGTATAATAACGGCGATAATTTTCTATGTTTCCTCTTAATAAATCAATCTTTGTATAATTTAATCGTGTTAAATAAAATAACACTTAATTAAAATTATATATAAATATTCAATCAATGTTTATTAAATAGATTAAATAAAAATTAAATTCACCTGAAGAAGCTAATAATTTAAAGTTGGATAATGTTGAATTACTTATCATAAACCATTTTCAAAAGCTTTATATTCAACTGAAACACGCTGTATACAAATGCTTGTCTATCAGCTTTTAACTAAACTTTGCAAATGAGCACTGTCTAATCAGTCTTGAAGTTTTAGAATTTTCACCAGTAGAATGAAATAATGCTTTCTAGGATTACGTAGAAAAGAAGGGATGTAACATACTAAAATATTGAATATTCTTTAAATAAAAGTGACACATAGATACACTTTTTCAAAAATACCCGTTGCATCGAGAATGTTCCATTGCAAAATTGTTATATCTATGCGATACATTGTAAATAATAATGTCATAAATATGAAGTACTTTTTACTTCTTCAGTGTAGAAGAAACAGATTTATTAAACATAAAGCATTCATAAGGACAAATAAGATAACGAGTACTATAAATATAGATGTTTAAAATTTTGAAAGAATATTCATTAATTATACTCCATCGAAATTCTTCAGAAGTTTCCTCCATTTTAAGAAAATGAGAACCGTGATTAGACTTACGTGTTCCGCACTAGTGGTTTTCACTAATCCTGTTGGTAAATATAACATTATCATCAACTTAAAGTGAATTTTTAATTAAAGTACAGTGCTCTCGAAATCTATAAATTCGTATAATTTCACTAATTACTAGTGAAATTATTACTACTGATTTAATGAGATAAAATACAGCTACTAAATTTTAGTAGAAAACCACTAGTTTCTTAGATAAAATATAGAAATTTATTTAGGGCTATATATACTAACGAGGAAAAGGTTAAAGGAATGTAAACAGTGGAATATCAAATAATGAAATAGCTTAATAAAAGAACACAGTTGCATTTAATTTGGTTTCCGGATCACTGTATGCTTTCCGGATCACGTTAGTGCACAGCAAAAAAATGAAGTTTCATTTTGAACAAAGAAAATTTTGAACAAAATTAAACCTTAATTAGTTCATATTTAGAAATACGAATATTGAAAACAATTCAATCGTTTTTCAATTTTGACATTGATCGAAAGAGCGAACATAACTGAAGTTCAGTATGAGCACCAAGTACGCCTTTAAGATCCATCGGTTTTAAGATACTTCTAACAAGTTATTCTGGTCGAATCAAGCAATTATTTTTCTTGTTTCTAATAAAATATTCTCTTTAAGTATTTTGTATATTATATCCAAAATTATTGTTCAATCTATAAAGTTTTTTATAAAATGAACAAAAAGATTAAAATAAAAACATGTATTGATTCAAGAACACAAATTTCGTCAACTGGTCAAAAATTTGATTGATTTAACTAAAATGTTTTCCGAAATCAAACAAAACCCGGTTAACAAAACGATTTTGCTGAATTGACAAAAATTTCTTCATTAAAGCGATAAGAAGGCAGTATTGTGAAAGGTTATCGTGCACTATAGACTTAAATGTGTCATAAAAGCCGAGCCACGTATCGTAACTTCCGCGAAACTCTGGGAGATGTATGGTCGGTAATTTTATATTTGTCGAAAACTCTGGTTCGTTATTGTCACTCGTATGTGAATTGGAACACGATGGACTAGTTAATCTTGAATTGGTGGACGCATTTAGAATATTAAGAGAAATCTTTTTGAGTTTTCCTGAAAGGATGAAATAGCGACTTTTAAAACTGTCGCGCTCGCCTGCGTGTTTACTAGTTTGTGATTCATCTGTGATAATTTCTAGACGCGTTTGGATTATCCCGAATTCCACCCAAGCTTCCTCGAGCCTTTTTAATCGACCCTCTGGATCTAGGGACTCAAGGTCCGTATCGCTATGGATAGCAGTTAAGACTTGTTCGTAATTTGTTAATAATCGCTTAATATTACCGCGCTTGATGTTTAATTCTTTTATCTCTTCACTTACTTCAGGCATGCTTAATAGATATGCAGTTACACAGTGCGTATAAAAACCGAAGCAAATTTAAAAATAGGAATAAGATAAGACAGGAAATGATGGTTCGAACAAACTGGCTTACCGATGCAGGTCTGAAAGCTGGATCCTAGATTGATGCTGACGGGACCGGAACACAGCACAGTAATCCGACAAACAATTGGAGTAAATATTGCACCACTCACAAGACTATAATCGCTGGAGCTGCTGGGAAAGTACTCGTACAAATTAAAGTAGCTGGAACACTTCGCAGGAACTGGGATGATTGGAACACTGTTCACAACGATGTAGAATGTCTCGAAATCCATTCAAAGAACTTGGAATAGCTTTCTGCATGGACTACACATTTTTTGCTCACACATGAACTTGCATTTTCGACATGTAGAGTTTATCGAAATTCCAAAACCTAAAAACAGTTTGGGGTTTGTTTTCTGGACTTCACTTGTAAAAACTGGAGATAGTATGCACACTTGAAATCTTCCTAGAGCGGCGTTATATCTAGCAGAAAGTCACACTCAAGGCTCTTGCACTGGTTTGTGTTTGCAGTCCTGAGAAACTTCACTCACTTATGTTAACTGTCACAGATTATCGTCACAAACACTAAACTATATTACACACGCGCTTTCGATAGTCTCACACGCGCCGTAATATATCGCGGATCGAAGGACCATAAAATGTTTTGTTGATGATTAAGCCTTTTGCTTACTATAGGGTTTTTAAATAAGAACACCCACGTGTAATCTATAATAGTGTTTAATTAAATTCTTGAGATGAGATATACAGTGAGCGGTTAGTCCGTATTGGCTCGGTTCTTATTTTTAATTTCGAATTTGAACTATTTCCTTGCAGTCAGGGTAGGGTTGACTGATCGCTATATTGATCCGACGAGTGATCAATTGCGAATTTTTTCGCTTCGTCCTCTTCAGCTCGAAGTTCTTCTTGCTAGCGTTAAGGGAACGCAAATTTCTGGAGGGATACAAATTGTTAGATTTGATTGGTCGCCAAAAATGTGGGTGAGGGTACAAGACACACCCCGTTTCTGAAGCTACGTGAGACGGCAGGCGCTCGAAAAACCCAGAATTTCGAAGAAATAACAAAGGGTGACCGTAATTAAGTAGTTCTGGGATATGGTGAGGCCCTTTTCCAAGTTTAGTTATTGTAGAAATAAGTTCGGACAGTAAGTTTTACGACATTCTCTTCTATCCTAGTCTTCAGTCAATAAAATCATAAACTAAACGAGCCAAACGTGACTAACCAGGGTTTTAGCGGATTGTCGAAGATAAAATTACAGCTTTGCATAAACCTGAAAAGTGGACATTCTGAGATCTTATAGAAAGTTATAATACAATTTCCAACATTATAAACTAGAGAAAGTTTCCAATACAGTTTTTACATATTATAAAAATCTAAATATATAGATAAGAACAATCAGAACCGAACATCCATCATTTCTTCGATTTATGTAATATTATTTTCTGTTATCTACTCCCGAGACTACTTATTTATATGTTACCAAACAGAGTAGAAATTTTAGTTTTTATTATGTTTTATTGTTTTATTCCTTATTTTACATTCTTATCTATCAGCAGTATTTCATGGCTATAACCATAAATATTAGTGCTAAAAACGTCGATAAATGCTTCAAATATATTATTAATAAACTATTTAATTATGATAAAAAATAGAAAGTGTTTAACTTATATATTTCATTATTAAAATTATTAGTAAAAATAACTCAAAATAATTAAGAACGAGCGATGATCTGAAAATATTTGTCAAAAACTGTTCTATGTGTACTGTGTAGGATCATTTTATCTGTGACGTAGAGTTTATAATTTGTTGTTCGTTTTAAAAATAACCTAATAAAATGTTGTAAAAATAATTCCTTCAATAACGTTTTTTCATACATAATGAATAAATAATGTGAAATAGGTTAATTTATAATTAACAACAGTAAACGTTTTTCTTTACTTCGTTGATGTTCGAAAAATAGATTGTCTAGCGAAAATTTTTTCAAATTCCCGGTAAATTCCCGGATTTCCCGGATCGGAATTAACTTTTTTCCCTATTTTTCTCTCATGATATACGTGTCGCAATTTTACAAGTCATTATTAGTTTTAAAAAAGTACTAAAAGGTAATAGAAAAATTGACAACATTAATATTCTTTCATCAGGATCGCTATCATTGTACCAATAGGACCGGTTTGGAATAAGTTTTGTAGAAAATACCTTGAAATGAAAAGTCTAAACATTACGTATATCAGAAAAATGACATTTTTTAACCAGAAATCTTTCAACTATTCAATGTATAAATTTTTGAAAATTTTAAGTTCTATAGTTTACCGGCATTAAGTTTAAATTTTGTTTGTTAATTATTATTATTTTGTTAAAACATTGTTCATAATGTCAAGAGCGTCCGTTTTATACATACGTGTAAATTATTAAGCGTTTGAATTGAAAAAAATTTAGGTTTCAACTTCAAAAGTTTAATATTCAAAGGATGTTCACTTTGAGTACTTTAATTTGCCGTTTACTTTTGATTTGATTACTTTAAATGACAAAATTTTCAGCTTTAGGTGTTCAAATTTCTTAATTTCAATAAACGCGAAAAATTTTTCGTGGTCTGGGAATAAACCACGAAATGACAGAGAATTTTTTATTTCTGTGTACCAGATCCCCATAAAAATTCAGGATCATGATACGATCGGAAACTTACTAGAAAAAGTAAATAATGCTTTTTCCCAAAGTCCGTGTTTCTAAATAACAAACTTATCGACAAAAAAAGCAGAAATAAGACAGAAAAAAAATCACAAGAAATTTCTCTGAGTTTGTATGAACTTCAAAAGCAGATAGTCTTACGGAAAATTTTGTAAAGGTAGAAAGTTCATTCTCAAAAAAGGATTTTTCGGGTTTGTCAAGAATGTTTTTTTTATTTAAGCGATGGGACATAGGTTGGCCTATGCACCTCGACACCAATAATGTTGTTTGGCCTGAATGGTTCGCGGATTTTAATACATCCCATATAGTTATCAAAATCCTCTTTTGAAACCAATAATCGAACTAATTTTTGAAATACGGGTGAGTATAATCCAATTATGTATTCGTGGTCATCATCTGTTCCCATAAAATAAGAGCCTGGTTCTAAAGACACCTGGATGTAATACGCTTTCGTGATTACACAATACAAATACAAAGTTTTTGGAAATATTTTGAAATGCTAATCTGAAATTTGCCCAAAGAGTTACCAAAAACGGACATTTTGATTTGCATATAGAATAATTGAGCCGTGTAGAAATAATCGTCGATTAAGTGTCTTTTTGAATAGAATCAGTTATGTTGTAAAGGATGATTTTAAATTAAAGCGCTTGGGAAATTCAATAACATAAAATGTTCAAGAGACCAGTGTATGAAGGACACTCTGAATGAAATTCACATGTAGAAAAAAAAAAAATTATGAATATAAGAATGTTGTATAAAATATCCTAATAATGCATGTTGAATAACTGAAAACTTAATTTACACATGTGCTATAAGATGCTCTACTCGATATATCTTTTGTATTAATAGTTAAGTGATTAATCGATATGTGTATAATTAAATCGTGTTGATCAGAATAGCACTTGTCATTGAAATTATACATAAATATTCAATCGATCTTCATTCAATAGGTGAAGGTAAAAATTAAATTGGCCTGAAGCAGAGAATAATGCAAAGCTAGATAATGTTGAATAACATGTCTAAAATCATTTTCAGAAGCATTGTGTTCAATCACAACATGCTGTATAAAACTGTTTGTCTACAGGTTTTAACTAAATTGTGCAACTGAGCACTGTATAATTAGTCTCGAATTTGTAGCATTTTTAGCTGTAGAATGGAAAAGTGCTTCATAGGATTACGTACAAGAAATGGATGTTACGCAAAATCTGGTCGGCAATTCAGTTGGTGGACAACTACCACCCTTGTATCAGTATAGATGATATGATATTTGGTATTAGTTCTTGTAGTGGGGGACTACATAAAGTTCCAATTGGAATGTTATCATGTTTATTTAGCAAATATTAATACTTCAATTGCGACATAATGTCATAAATATGAAGTATTTTTACTTCGTCAGTGTGGGAGAGACAGATTCGTGAAATACAAAGAATTTAGAAGAACAAATGAGATAAGGGCTACTACATATAATCAAACTTTTAAGTAATATTTGTTCATTATACTCCATCGAAGTTATTGATAAGCTACCTTTATTTCAAGACAATGAGAAGAATGATTGGAATTCTGTGTTTCACATTAGCGATTTTTCCTAATCCTATTGGTAAATATAATAACATATTTAATATAAACTGTTTTTCAATTAGAGTTCTCATCTCCCATCATACAGTGCTCTCGAAATCTATAGCTTCGTAAAATTTCTATCCATAGCTCCAATTGAAATTTTATTATATTTTTAAGCAAATTCTGATCGCTTAATTGCGAAATTGGCAATATTTTTAGATAAATTATGCATAGAATTCCTGGAGATAAAACCCAAAATTCAACGACCAAACTTGGACAACCACCATTAAATGCTCCTATTGTAATTAACAAACAAAATTTTATCAACATTTTTTTTTCTTGGACAAGAATAAAAAAGAGGAAAGAAAAATAAGAAGGCAACCAACCAAATCCCCTTCCTTCTCTTTTTTTATTTCTTTCGTCTTTTTTATTTTTATTATTATCTAATCACAATACAAAAACATTTATAATATTTACCAATGTTTCGGTGCTCATACAGCACCCTTTTCAAAGTAAAAAATATTAGAACAGGTAGAAACAATTACGAACCAGCGAACCAACAATATGAAGTATTTTTAATTTTTCCTTATACGCGAAACAGATTTATCAAATTTAAAATATTGAGATGGACACATGAGATAACAACTAGTTTACATAATAAAATATTTTAAAGAATATTCACTCTATTGAAATTCTTCATAACTTTTCCCTATTACAAGAAACTGGAGATGATGATTGAAAGTATATATTTTACCTAAGTTGTTTTCACTAATCATGTTCAGAAATATAATAATATTTTAATTTGAAGAGAATTTTCAATTGCTGTATACATATACTATTTTAGAAACAAATTCCACTTTTATATTTGAGGGCACTAGGCGACCTATTCGCGGACTGATTTTCGTTTTCTTTTTCTAATTGTCTATTTTTTGTGAACTAAAAACCCTGATTTTTAAAACTAACTTGATAGACAATACGATAATCAATTTCCTACTTATACATTCTTTTTGCAGAATCAATTTCTCCACATAGGGAATGCGCTATTCATCCTCTTCCCATTCAAGTTTATAATGTTGGTTATCACGAAAGTTTATTCTATCCGAAGGCCCGTGCGCCTTTAGAATCAGGCATTTACTATGTGGGAACAGATGAGCACCACAAATACATCATTGGATTATACGCAGGTGAATTTCAAAAATTGGTTCGATTATTGGCACCAAGAAAGGATCTTGATAACTTCATGGGATGTGTTAAAATACGCATAGATGGCAACATTGCCAACGTGACTGAACCAATGCCCAGAGATGATCATCGGTTCCGCGGAATATTCGGCCCAGAACATATTGTTCTTGTCGAGATACATGTGCCAGACCTCTAGGGCTGAACGTTTTTTAAATTGAAAAAAAAACATTCATGTTAAATTTAAAAGTATATCATCTTTTTGGGGACAATTCGCTGTTGAAGTATTCTGTATGAAAAAAGGACACACTAATTCTGGCATATTCTGTTTTTTCCCCTTCATCAGAAACAAATGACCATATGCTTATCATGTATTCACATTTATTATTATTCTCATAATTTTTATTCCTTGAATTATTTTGATTTAATGGTTTCTCAGTTATTCAGTAGTTCAGCACTTTAAGCGACAAATCTTAGATTAAAAACGATGATAAAAAAACTGCGAAACCAAAGTAAAACTTTCTTCGGTTTTCAAAATAAACAACAAACCTTCCTAGTTAGCAAGGTCACAGAACAGTTCTGTAAGTTCTACAGAGCAAAAAATAACATGTTGTATACAAATTTAGTAACAAGATACTAACAATGTTATCTCCAAAAAGTGTAACTATTCTGTAATTGTTCTAAAACAATGTTACAGACATTTTGTAATAAAAAAGTAGAACATAGCATCTACGAGAACACTTTAATAAACCTTATTACGTAAGTATAAATATAGATAAATGTAAAGTAATTAGCTTCTGTCTACAAACCGAATCCATAATGTTTGATTAGAAAATTAATGACATTAGCTCACAGCGAGTAAACTCAACGTTAGACCTGGATATTATTTGTAACTATAGGCTAAAAATTGATGAACAAATCAGAAATTTTCTCAACTCTGTAAAGCGGGCAATGGGATTCCTAATTCGCACAAGCAAGCTGTTTAAAAATATCAATACAATTTAAATATTGTTCAATTCTTTAATAAGGTCGAAAATATAATACGCCACAATGATCTGGTCACCCCATTATTCTAATTTTATAGGAGCACTTGAAGGCATTCAGAAGAAATTTCTGAAATTCATGATGTATCAGGCCTGTTACAAAAATTCCAAGTTTGTTCCTTGCAAAATAGAAGAATCTATGCTCTAATCTGCTTTGTAATTTAATTAGTAAAAGGTCGAATAGTGTACCCATTGTTGCTGGGGAGTTTGGCATTCCGTGTTCCTTAATACGAATCCAGATAGCGAGATCATCAATGCTCAAAATACTAATAGTGCTAACTACTTTGATGAAATTCCTAAGAGACGTGCTAATGCTGTTTCAAATTTACTTGATGTTCCGGGACATTTCGAAAAAGGAATTTCACGATAACGATGAGCAATGCCGTCACACAATGCACGATTTTTGGGCACAATTATCTGCTAAAATATGTTCTATAAAGAAAGGAAAAACTTGACTCAGAGAAACGTCCTCTTATGTCAGAAGGATGTTTCTTGACACAAATCGAATTTCCTTCTAAATTTAAGGTTAAAAGGAATTTCATTTATCTCAAAAAGAATCTTTTTGTAGCAAACATTATCCTTTTGCTGCATAAATACCTAATCTTGCAGACAAATAATTCTGTTTGTGTAAAAAAGATATTGAAGTGGTTCAAAACAAAACAGGCAAGAGGAAGATGCTTTTGTTTCGAAAAAACTTTTTTCTTTGAGTGTCATCCTAGTATATCCTGTTCGACTTATTAAATAACGAGCATCATTAATCGCTAATGAGTTTTTTTTTTTGTTTTTTTTCAAAGGTTACATGAATGTGAATTTTCTGAAAATCTTCAGAAAAATTAAAAAGCTTTTGAATATTTCAGATATGTCAAATCAAAATTTCAAAAACAAACTTAATTTTCAACCGAACTATATGAATTTTCATCGAAAAATGTGATACATAAGGGGCTGCACTTTAGATTCATTAAAAAACACGAATTATCAGCAAACTAGTTGAATCTTCAACCAAAACAAGATTAATTTTCAAACAGTTGAACTATGAATTTTGAACAGAAAAGTTCGTTTTTAACCAAATAGTGGAATTTTCACCCAAATAGATGATGTCTCTACCAAAAGTATTAATTGTATGTATGTATACCATTAAGCCATTTCCCTTTCAGGGTAGGCGTGACACTACCCGATTCCGGTAGTGTTTCTAGGTGGATAGTTTTCTTGTAGTTATAAATAACTACAAGTTTGGGCTCACCACACCCATAATATGCCAACAGCACACAGTATTCTCGAATGGTCACCCATCCAAGTACTAACTGTGCCCAACGCTGCTTAACTTCAGTGATCTGACGAGAACTGGTTTTTTCAGCGTGGCATGGCCGTTGGCCAATTGTCTACCGAAAAACGAATTTTCAATCAAATAGTTACATTGTCAAGAAAAAAGATGAATTTTTAACTAAAATTATAGATCTTCAACTTAAAAAAAAAATATTTTTTAACAAGGAAATTTATCTTTTAACCAAGTATTTGCATTTTCAACTAAAAGAAAAGAATTCTCATTCAAAAATGTAATACTTTATATTTCAATAATAAAAGATGTCCATACTAAATCAGAAACGGTTGAATTAATCAAGAAATATTTTGTTAACAAAATAGTTGAATCCTAAATCAAAAGAGATTAATTTTCAACCAAAAAAATGAACTTCAGACTAAGAAGTTTAGTTTTCTGTCAAAAAATATGAGTTTCCAACAAAAAACTTGCTTTAAAATCTTCCAGATTCTCTTTTAAAATGTTTTAAAATCTTTTTAAATAATTTAGAAAAATTATTTTTTCAAAATATAAAAAATGACTTTTAATTTTCCCAGGGATCTTAAGAAAATTCTTTTTATTATTTTAAAACCTTTCACAATACTCAAGGCCATGTTACGAGTGGGTCACGTGACCGGATTCCTACCTTACCGACACTTTTTTTATTTGTAAACTTATTTTCACACGAAAAGCCAGATCAAGTTGAAAATTTGGGATAATAAATAAGAAGCTCTAAGAAACGCGGCTCTGGTCCTAAATTTGTATAATTATGAAAAAAGTTTTTTTTGTAAATAATTTTTTTTTGCTTCTTCCATAATTATAAAAATTTAGGACCAGAGCCGCGTTTCTTAGTGCTTCTTATTTATTATCCCAAATTTTCAAAACAATGTGGCTCTTCGTGTGAAAATAAGTTTACAAAAAAAGGTGTTGGTAAGGTAGGAATCCGGTCACGTGACTCACTCGTCACATGGCCTTAAAGAGCTTCAAAATTTCATTTTGAAATCTATCAAATACTAAATGTTGTGCAAATTTTTTAAAATAATTAGTTTTAAATCTTAACACAACTTCTAAATATCTCTTAAACTTATTCGAATTTTTTTCTAAAATTTTTTGATCTTGCAAAATTGAAATATTTTGCTTTCAAATCGTCTACATCCTATTTCGAACTTTCAGGAAATCATTAAAAATGTTTCGAGGTCTTTTTCAATTATTTTTTTAAATTAATTTTTCCAAATGAAAAATCTTTTTAAGGACGTACACTAGTTATCTCAAGTTTCAAAAAGAGCATTGATAAAAATGATTTATAAAATTAAGAAAAATATTCCCATTGCTAATTGTAACTAATTTTGAAAGAGGACTGCAGGCGAACTTAAGAAGAAAAAAATGATTCTCTCCAAATTTCTTTATTGCATTTTTATTTACAAATTTTGTTAAGAAAACTATTGTTTATAACGTTAAAAATTGTTCAAATCCTAAATTAAATTTTTGTAATGGAAACGCACCGAAGAGAATTTTAGAGAATTCTTCTGAAATAAAATAAGACATACAATATTAGGAACAAATTCGAATTGCAACTTTTAGCTAAAAAAAAACAGAGACATAAAACTCTAAATAACTATTGTTAAATAAACAATATTCACCTGAACTATTTTTCTCTGAAGCCTTCAGTTCTCTTCCAAAATTAATTACAATTGATAATGGAAATATTTTTCTTTGTTTTATGAACCGTTTTTAAAAATTCTCATTTTTGAACTTTTTAAATCTTTATAAATCCTTACATTTTCCCCGGAATTTTACAAAGATTTTTTATTCTCTTGCTTCCTTTCAAAATCCTTAAAAAGCTTCAGAATTTTATCTAAAAAATGTACAT
Organism: Andricus curvator; assembly: GCA_932195095.1. Lineage (NCBI taxonomy): Eukaryota > Metazoa > Arthropoda > Insecta > Hymenoptera > Cynipidae > Andricus > Andricus curvator. The sequence continues at coordinate 260,223 of CAKNYM010053056.1, read as the reverse complement.
TTCGCTTGAAATTTTTTTAAATCATTTAAAGGTTTAAATTATTATCGAATCTTTTCAAAACTTCGAAATATGTATATATTTCAAAACTTAAAATTAATCTTTTAAAATACCACCTAAATAATTTAAAATTTTTCCAGAAATCTTATTGTCAGTACCAGTAATTGTTAAATTAACGATACCGACAGAGTGTATACTTGTTAAATTGATTTATTATAAGTTTTTGTCCATAATTTAATTTTGTTCATCTCTTTGGAAGTGTGAACAAGTTTACAAATTATAGCCCGGTAGCAAAATGTTAAGGACTTGAATACAAATTTTGATTCATCCGGAATAATTTATTAGAAGTTGCTTGCTAAACCTGGAGGCTTCACTGTCATTTAAAAAAAATGAAAATTCGTTGAAAATTTGACTTTCGAGCGATTTTTGTCCAAAAAAGTGCCTTTTTTGTCTTTCTCTTTGCCGACTCAAACTCGACGCAGACACGCTTGGTTATTTTTAGTCATATCGCGAGAACCCCTGCAGATTTGTTCAGTTTTATTGGCTCAAATAACAGATAAGATTATATTATGTAAATTTCAGATTGTTTCCACAAGTCGAGGTACGAAATTCAAGAAATTCTTGATTTAAAAAAAAAACTTCTCACGTGACCCATCTTCCTCAAAAACTCAGAAATATCACTACTTTCCTCTCTTTTTATTTTATATTCTGTTTTTCATTTGAATAGAAACATTCAAGAATCTCTGGTCCAAACTTGATCGTTCGGTTCTAGGTTTTTCACTATCCAAGAATTTTCTTCTTAAATTATCATTTTGTTCTTACATCAGATAAATTAGCAGTATTTTTACTTGTAGTGTTCAACTTTGGATGGAGGCTCTTAAGATTATGTCCCTCCTTCATTAATATTCACCCAGATACGAATCTCTTTAAACGATCCATTGGCCTTGTATTTTTGAAAAAAAGATAGAGAGGTGGAAGAAAGCGCGAGAGTGGCGCTGGCGGCGCCAAGGTACTACATGGAAAAGAGTGCCCTATCTCTCGCAGGAATCAGAGTGCATTTGTGACCTCTTGCGTGGGCCTCTTTGGTTATTAGCCACCCACGCAACCCGCGTCTTCGTTCCTGTCCACCGCAGCGTGGCAACGAATTAGTCACACGATTCGAGGATCTCACCACGCCACCTCAAGATATATATACTACCGGTTAAAATTGTTCGTCGACTTATGGAAATCGGATTAAAAACCTATTTCCCGTTTTCAATCATTTTTCGATTCTTCAATTCCACTCTCTGAATGTTTTAGGAAAGTGAATTTCAAAAAATGAAACTTTACATAATGCCAAATCAAAATTTAAAAAAAGGTAATTTTCAAACAAATAGTTGAATTTTCGACCAACGAAGAAGGTAATACATAAGTAATATTTGAACAAAAAGGAGATTTGATTTGTTTGCTGTGCATTCTTTTCTTATCTACTGTAGGGTTGTCTGCCCTATTTGAAAATTTTTATAGGCAAATCTTTATAATCCTATTATGAGTTTCCTCCCAAAATATTTTCGTAAGAGAATAAAAAGCTACTTTCTTTTATCTCTTGCCGAAAAAGAGAAAATGAAAAATTCACAAAAGATTAAAGCCATGAGAAACATAATATACTGAATCTTTTAATCTAATTACTACTTCGCATCACAAGAAATACTATATTTTAGTTTTACATTTTTATTCCAAATTAAATTACGGACGTACAGGAGTGATGTTTACATTTACAATTCTGAAATTCCTTGAGATTGGGTATCGGCTGCCCAAGGGAGTTTGCTGGATTTCTTCTTCTGTCATATCGTCAATCGCTCCGCTATCCATGTTTAGTTTTACCCTTTTGGCAGACTGATATCTTAATGTATATATTCCACGAAGGTGACTACTACCCTCCAATATGGCCATGATGTCACCTGTGGATGTTGTTAAAACAATTCGTTCATCGTTTGGCATGGGCACAGGGGCACCTCGTGTTCCTCTCAATTCAAGTGGTGAATCGGCAGGGAAAGTGTATCTGCGAATTTCGAATGTCCGGTGCGGAGACTTGTTGGCAATGAGCCTAATAAATCTAAGCTGGCGAAGTTCAAATCCCAATATGTAGAAAGTACGCATCCGGATAGAAGGAGACCTGGACCTGGTACGAAGAGGAGGCTCCGCAGGAAGCGAAGGCTTGACCAGAAAATGAGATATGGCAGAAGGAGACCTGGAGCTGACAGGAAGAGAAGGCTCGGCAGGAGGATGAGACCTTGCAGAGGAACCATGTTGGTTAGAGGAAGAAGAAGAAGAATGCCGGAGACGAGGAGTATAAGGAATAGGGTCCCCATTAGGTAAACAGTCGAACTGTGAACACAAGTCTGCAACATGATATAGAGAATTACATTTTTGTTAAAGTATACAATCGTATGTTGGTATATCAGAAAACATGTTCCATTTGGTTCAATCAAACATTATTCAGATGTCATCTATTCAAATTTCCGATTTCATTTTGAATTAATCTTATTTCGGATTTTCGAACTGAACCTCTCCAATCGCGCACTAAGTCCACAGGTACAACTTGTTCAATTTGGACATTATGTGAGTGTACTCTATTCGATTTTCTGAGTTCGTTTTGAAGTATTTTCAGTTTCGATTTCCAAAACAATCTCTCCAGATCGAGCACTAAATTCGTATATCAATTTGGTTCAATTTGGACATTATAAACTTAATGTTAACTTAAGTTTTAGATCACTTTGGCAAAGCACCGTTACGCGAACGCGCCGAATTCGAATCAGCGAAATTCAGTTTGATAATTCAGTTTTTCTTTTTCGACAAAAAGCAACGAAATGTTGAATAGTTAAAGAAAAATACACATTTTTTCATTACTTTGAAGTTTGACGTCTGAAATTTTAAGAAATTGATTAATTCTACTGTTTAATACGTCATAACCTAGAGTATTATTCAAAGCTATGAATATTCGTGTGAATAAATGTTCCGTTGACCTTGAACGTTCCTGGTATAACTCACCGTCGATCAAGCCTGCCCTCGAGCTCTTCAAAAAAAAAAAGCAGAAGAATTCGAGTCCACCCTAGTGCACGCGCACAGTTAGGATGGAACCATATGTGCACATGCTCAGTTAGGAGTGTACCATCTGTTCACGTAAACGTGCCTAGTTACACATTTTATCGTTTTAATTAGAAGTTCACAGCTGGGAGTGTCCCGTCGCATCGCTACACTTCTAAGTTTTGACGTGCACAGTTGGGAGTGTTGAATATTTGCACGTACATAGTTAGGAGCTTACCATATGTGCACGAGCACATATGGTACACATTTGATCATTTTCAGTTAAACGTGCACAGTTGGGAGTGTCCAACCTGTGCACTCCTAAATTTTCACGTGCACAGTTGGGATTATACCATTTTTGTACATGCACAGTTGGACTTGTGCAAAGTTGTTTCGTGGAAAAATCTTCGCTACCCAATTCAGTCCAATACGGACATCGGAAAAATTCCCACTTTCATTTTAACTCACAGTCATTTCTGGTTTCAGAATAGATTCGTCCTTTTTCGAATAAATTCAGATAAAGTTTGGAAGAAAAAAAAATTTGGATAAATCGCAGATGGAGGCGTACAAATTATGATTTGCGTTTGGCTTGAAAAAATATGCTTAAAATTAAAGATGTATTGCATTATTATATTCACCAATAGAATTCAGGATAACCACGAAGGCTGATATAAGAATATGAGCAATCCTCATATTTTCCCTTCAGACCAAAAACGTATTAATATATTATTGAAGAATTCGATTAAGACTGTAACTAAAGAATATTCTAGAGATTCCTCAGATTATATAAGAGATATATCCTATAGACGTTATCTCATATATTACCAGTATAAGCGTTAAACTTCTCCTTCTGAAATATTTACATTTCATTATAATAATATTCTGAAATAATAACTTTAATATATATTTTATATTTTAACGTGATAACAGGTAAATGTTCAACAAACTGACGAAACTCCTGTTGAATATATTAATTTATGACTATTGGTCTACACATGGGCCATACCAAATTTGAAAACTTTTTATAACTTAAAAACTTGTACATAAATGTTCAATTTATTACCATTTTTTGTTACCAAATACCATTCCAAAAATAAATCTTGAGAATTTTAGCACAAAATAATTATTGTATACAATAGACCGAAACACTGGATTATTTTTTTCAATGAATTGTTGATGACAATTATATAAAATTTAGAGACCAGAAAGATATTATTTCAAACTCTGATATCCTACATATTAGTTAAACCAAAAAAATTTCCATGGTAATTTGGTACGGTTCTGCAAAATTGTTAATTACCATGTTTAAAACAATATTTTTGTGCAACTAATCTATCTCATCTAGAAGATTGGGAAGAAATTAATTCTCCTCCTCCTCCTTCCTCTACAGATTACACCATTTTTTTTCTTTTGGTTTTTTCCGACAACTGTTCTAAAATTTTAACTGTCGAATCTATGAAGGTTTCGAAAAAACATGAATATTGGCATTTTGAGTAATTTTCTTACAGTTATTTCCCGTGTAGAAATTTGGTCATGGCCCAAACAGGGCCCAGGCTTGGCAAAACTAGGCCCTGGCCTGGCAATCTAGCCTGGGCCAAGTTTGAATGAAACGCCAAATCTGGCCAGGGCCAGGTTATATTGCCAGGCTCGATCGCCCAGCTTGGCCCAGGCTTGGCCCTAGTTTATTATGGATTTCCAGCCAGTTATCATTTCTCAAACTACTACCAGAATCGGTGGTAACCTCAACTTCGGCGACATGGTAATTTTCATTTTCCCTTACAAGATTCTGATTTAAAATATTTTCTCGAATGATCTGATCCACATTTCCAAATTGAGGTATTTCATTGATTATCTCGCCGGGTTCTGATTCTTCCTCATCATCGGCGTCATCATCATCTATATACAATAATTTTTCAATTTACGTCCGCCATGCTTGTTTTGTAAATCAAAGTTTTAAACATCATTACATACATCAACAATATATTTACACTCGATAATTCGATGGAAAAGTTTTCTCAATTTTTAGGTTAGAAGTCACATGTAATCTTGATGTGAAAATATTATTTATAATTAATATAAGTACTTACTTGCACTTTCACCGCGTAAATATGGGATACTGCCGAGTGCTCGATGCCTCCGGACTCTCAGAGTGCTTTTTATTTTAGGCATTTTTATCGCAATTTAATTTCAATGATGATTTGTATTTTGTTAATCGACCATCATCATCAGCAACATCACCACTATTCTCAATCACTCACACAAATTTTATAAGTTCAGTTTGGCTCAAATTATGACTCGAATAACCTGTCAAGATACTTTAAGAATGTTAATTTATACCAAATTAGCCACTTTGTAAAGATTCACACTCGAAACTCCAAAGTAATAAGTAAACAAAGAGAATAGTACTACGCCATCTGTCGTCAATTTTTGGAACTTTGACAGTAGGTGGGCCCAAGCTCGAGCCATTGCAAAATTCGAGCTAGATCCAGGCTAGGGGCGCCCAGCCTGGCCCAAGTCTGGAACATGGAACAAACTTGGCGATTTCTGCACGGGTTACCTTAATAAATGGTTGTTCTTCAAAATTCAGCACAAAACACGTCGAACTATACTTCTTGCCTATTTTTCATTCAAAAAAATTACGTCATTCGAAAAAAAAAGAATTTTTTCTCCAAATTTTAAAATTTTGAGGTTATGTGAAAACTGAGTACTACAAGCATGGAGAATAGACATAAGGAGACCAAAGTAATGTAACCGAAAATAAGCAAATTTTTGTCGTATAAAAAGGGTTACAATACTGCCCGAGTTATGGCGCTAGTGTTGCACGGAGAAAAATGGCCGCCGTATATGTTGACATCTTACATTATTTACCAATGTGATTTTAATAGAAATGTGTAAATTATTATTAAAACGGAGAAATTTTATTTTACTTATCTCGAAATATCGGTGATTCTATGTAATGGAAGTGATCCTGCAATGGACGTGGTAGGTACTTCATATTTATTGCACAAACGTGGAAAACAATAAGGATATAACTGATCAGTTTTCAATCTTGTACGCATACGCATCACAGAACTGATATCGGACTTCCACGTGAATATAACAGTTTTTACATTTCAATATCCTTTAAATGTCTTAAAAAATTGTTTTAGTCATTTAGGAATTTTGTATTTTTGATTAGGGTTATATCACAGGTTATATTTACACGGACCATGACGGCGGCCATCGTTACCCGTACCACACTAGCGCCGCGCTCGAGAAGATCTAGCATTTCGATGCGTTGTTGTACATCCGACAGAAAAATGCTCGTTTTTGGTGAAGTCAATGTACAGGACTTTGGGCTCCTTATGTCTATTCTCCATGACTACAAGATGAAACGAACTTCAGATTCGTGTCCAGCGGGTCAAAATCAATAGGAAATGATGGGTCTCGTTTCTAGCTCACGACACTTTTTTTGTGGGGCTGTGTTATTATTTCTTAATTTAATATCATATTGTAAGTAGCTTTAACTATCAGTTGACGCTATATATAACTTTATGACTGTTATTTAATTTCAGAAAAATATAACTGTTATAAATTTACTCATGTGTCGTCGCCTCTTTTGCTTCGATCGTCTATGGTAGATATTAATTTGTCCATAATATCAAATTATCATAATTTACATTCCGTTAAAATTTTATTTTAAAATCATCACTTTAATGAAATCCAATCCCAATATTAAATGTTGTGTTATGTCTACTGGCCTACCCATGGGCCATAATAATTTAACAAATTGTTCATAACTTTTTAAAATGTTTACAAATCTTTAATTCAGGAAATTTTTTCCTTTTGCCAATATCATTCCAGTAATAAATCACGACGATTTTAGCATATTATAATTTTTGTATACAACAAAGCGAGAAGCTAAAGTGTTTGTTTCAATCAATTATTTTAAAGAATTATGATCAATTTAGAGGCAAGTTTAACCCCCCATAAAAAAACGTCGCCAGGATTTTTTTGCGGAATATTATTCTGATATAGTATGCGCGTATTTGGAGCAAGAACTGTTGTAAAATTAAGAGTGTCAAATCGACAAAAGTTTCAATATGCCTTTAGTGCAAATGGTTCTGAGAAAAAAAATACGGAACTTCTTTTTGCAGAATTTTCTCCTCGTATGATGTTCGGACATTATTAGTCTGCAATTAAAAAAATCGTGGAAGCACTTTTTGTGCTTTGGAATTTTTCTTGTGTTTTGAAAAATACGTGTATGGTATCACAAAGCAATATCCAATACATATCATCTAACTTTAAAGACCTTTCGTTTGAAATTCTTTGATATTTTTCCGAAAGAAATAGTTCATTGAATGCATAGAAAAGAATGGGCTTATTTTGAATAAGATATTAACCCAAAATTGAGACACAAAATTTTTTTAGTTAGAGAGGACTTAAATTGGGCAGTTAAACAAATTACATGAACTTGCGACAGTAACCACTGAAGAAACCCGAAAAAAGAACAGGGGTCTCAAAAGCTATATCCTGTATCTACTGGTGATCCGGAACCAAGAGGTCGGATCTACTCAGCTTTGGCACAGAACTGTCAAGAAAGATCCCCATCCTTTACCTGAGTCGAAGTGCCTCAATGAGTTGCTTCTTGCATAGCAGAAAAAATCTGTCCTTCGAGGATCAGGTTTATGAGCCAAAACCTTCCAACTAATATTTTCTTTCAAGGGGTCATATATTTTCTCTCAGTTTCCCATCGAAAAACTGGTAGATCCTGAAAGTGGCCAGTCGATCCTGGGTCAGGCTGCACTAGGGGATTATAGAGACCCCTGGTGTAGATTGACACTTCCCATCATACTTTTGAGCAAACTGTCCAAGAGAAACATTAAACCGGACAATATTCTGAAAAATTGAAAAAAGGAGATTTTCTATCTTCAGTAGATGCCGTTCAGAAAAAATTGACCTATGACCTATGGGACCTAGACAATCTTTTTTCAGATTTGTGCCACCTGTTGCTTCATCCAGAAACAAGATTTTTGAAAATGCCTTACCACGGCTAATTTTTGCTGACAAATGGGTAAAGAATGGTCAGCTTTAGAAGGTCGTAACTTACGACCTATTAAGGCTAGAGAATTTTTTTAAAAAAATAAACAGGTTCCAAAATACCGATGCAAACGTTAGCATTTTATTTTTCAGCCACTCTTTTATTTTAATCCGCTTATTTCAAAGGATCATAACTCGGCACGAACTGAAGGTAGAAGGTTTTCTCTTCTCTTAATGTTCTCGGAATCTTGTCTAGTTTAATTTTGCTGCTGAATATTTTGCTTGAAAATGTGATGTGATAGGTCAATCTAGGCAAGCTTTTGGAACCTTTTCCAGAAATATTTCCGGGACGCGTAGTAGGCATTCTTATCAAATTCGGGATTTGCATCGGGACCACCAAATAAACCGTTTCAGCGAAAAAACGCAATACACCTAGTGAAAATTTAAAAAACTACTAAATGCCGGAACTATGATTTACATACGAAAATGTTCATTTATTGTTGCAAGAAGGTTCCGTTAAATGCTGTCGAATATTTTCCTATCTACTGCAGGGCGGTATCCCCCATTTTGAAAATTTGCGTAGGTAAATTATTATAAGCCTATAGTGATTTTCCTCCTGAAATATTCTCGTAAGGGCATAAAAAGCAACTTGTTTTATCTGTTTTCGAAAAAGAGAGACGTAGGAATTCACAAAAGATTAACGTCTTGAGAACCATAAACACTGACTCTTTTAATGTAATTATACCAATTACTTGTGACATTTTGATTACGATTTGGATCACAAACAATATTATATTTTACTTTCAAATTAATGATGCGGAGGAATCTCGTTTTCATGTAGGATTCTAAAATTTTTTGAGATTGGGTTTCGGCTGCCTAAGGGAGTTTGCCTAATTTCTTCTGAGGTCATTTCTTCAATCGCGCCACTGACCATGTTTAGTTTCACCCGTACTCTACCGCAAAATTTTGGTGTATATATTCCACGGAGATGACTACTACCCTCCAATATGGCCAGGATGTCACCACTGGAGGTTGTTAAAACATTTCGCTCTTCCGTTGGCATCGGCGCACGGGCATTAGCTGCTACAATCAATTCAATTGGTTTATCGGCAGGGAAAGTGAATCTGCGAACTTCGAATGCCCGGTGCGGATTCGTGTGGGGAATAAGCCTAATAAATCTAAGTTGATGAAGATCAAATCCAAGTATGAGTAAAGAACGATGTCTGATAGGACGAGACGTAGACATGGCACGATGAGGATGCCCGGCAGGAGGATAAGGCCTGACCGAAGAATGAAGTCTGGCAGGAGGAGGCCTAGGCGTAACACGACGAGAAGGCTCAGCAGGATGAAGAGACCTTTCAGGAGAACAATGTCTGTCTGGTAAATCAGAAGTTCCCGAATGAGGAACATAAGAAATAGGGTCGCCATTAGGTAAGCAATCGAACTGTAAACTCAGCTCTGCAACATGAAACAGAGGATTACATTTTTCTTAAAGCACACAATCGTATTTTGGTATGTCAAGAACAGCTTGTGGCAATATTGGGAGGCATGTTTAATCGCACCTAGGGATGTTTGACCTGGGAAACTTTTCCGAGGGAAACCTCAAGCTTTTTTTAACACCCGGTATCCCCTTCAGTTTTTCAATATTTATGTAAAACAAATGTCTAGAAAGAGGATATTGTGAACAAAATCGTTATTGTAGCTGTTCAGTGTCTTATTTCCTGGCTGGACAGTCACTGTCATTAATTGTCACATAAACTTTAATTTCTGGAAAAACCTGATTCAACCCATTATTAAAGGTTGCAATTTATCTCAACAATTATTCCTGAATTCAATACCATATGAAAAAAACGTTTACTACTCGTTGACGCGATCTGCAACTTTATGACGGTTCCTTAATATAAGGGTAATATGACTGTCCTGACTGTACCTAAACATTGTCGCACCTACTGCTCCGATCATCTATACCAAAACAGAAACAAGAACGGCCAATCAGGAGTCAGGAGGCCATTCCGTGGTAGCGGTTGGCAATTTTAGTTGAAAGAAAAATGAATCATCCGTCAGTGAGTCTCAAAATCTGGAGATCATTATTGTATAGATATCTATATTACTAGTTATGCATAAGTAATTCATTAAATAAAAAAATTATTGAAATAAAAAAATATATCTAAAAGAAATATTTTATTACAAAAACTGTAATATAAGTGATCATCTATGCACGTGCACACTGAGGTTCGTGCTAAGATGTCTGGTACCTGATTCTGACTAAGGTGGAAATCCAAGAAATTTCCGTTCCCAGTTGAAGTCAAAATATGTTCTGGTTTTAAAATTCGTATGAATACCGTACCAATAGAAACACTACTCGGATTTTATTTTCTATAGCACACACATTCTGGATTCCCAGAGAACAAATTCAGATTAGATTCTGACTTATTTCGTGCAAATGAAAATAATGTTACAAGGGCATGAATATAACTTTTAGTTACCAGTAGGTAAAATTTAGGTTACATTTGTAAATAAAAAATGCTTGAATTTTAAAGAACTTTCTAACAGTGCATATTTCATGAAATGTGCACAAAACTTTCAATGCAACGAGTATTATGTAAACAGTAGTTGGACAATTATTTTCTTCCTAACTCACAATTTATAAAATGTCTATCTCTAAATTACAGATCAACTTATGCCACAAAACTGCTTGAATACGATCGCAGCTACATGTGTCAATACAGAGAGATTTTTGCGAATTAAAAGGATGAAAGTTCCATACTCATAATTCATGACTTATGGGAGCTAGACGATCTTTTTTAGGATTCACGCAAAGTTTCCTGCTCTATAGCTTTTTCTGTAGCTTGTTTCAGCTTTTCTTTTATTAGCCAGTTTCTTGAATACGGTTATTTTGAGTGACTATGGCTCGGCATTTACTGAAGATAGAAAGTTTGCTCTTCTTTTTATTTTCTCAGAATTTCATCAGGTTTATTTATACTGATGCAAACACTAAACGCACTCTACCTAGTCAAAAAGGTAAAAAAGTACGAGATGTCTGGACTATGATTTAAATACGAGAATGTTTCTTTTTCTTGCAAAGAGGTGCAGATAAATGAATCGTCTAGTTGCAAAACCAGCCATCTGCAAAAAACAAAATTGTTGGGGGAAGCTGATTTTCTGTCACACTCAACCAGAATAAGATGGGAACCAAAACTCTTTGGTTGTTGAAGACATTAGGGCAGTATGTTTCAAAACACTCTTCCTATTTCTTGGTTGATTAAAAGGAACTTCTTCCACAAACTTCTTTATCCTTAAGTACGTAGGTGAGCACTGCACGAAATGAGCGGCCATTTTCAGCATGGAGATTTGACCGCTTTTGCAGCAAATTGTGATTTTCAAACGCATATAAAACAGGGATTTGAGCGGTTTTTTCATGGTTTCTGTTTCCAGTTGATCAAGAAGTTCACTTAGGACTCAAAAAACTGAGGAAACGCATACCCCAAATTCGAGGAGTTGGTCGCTTTTGCAACTAGACTATTCAAATGCTGTACAATATTCTCCTATCTGCTGTAGGGTTGTCTCCTCGATTCGGAAATTATTATAAGTAAATGATTATAAGCGTATAATGATTTTCCTCAGAAAATATTTTAGAAAGGGATAAAAAGGAAACTTTTTTTATCTGTTTCCGAAAAAGAGAGACTGAGTAATTTGCAAAAGATTAAATCAGAAATTTCTTAGTGTTTATATTCCACGTAAATGACTATTAGCCTCCAATATGGCTATGATGTCACCAGTGGATGTTCAGAAAACATTGCGCCCTTCGGTTGGCATGGGCGCAACAGCGCTACATGGGGCTTTTAGTTCATTGGTTTATCGGCAGGAAGAGTGTATCCGCAAATTTTGAATACCTGGTGCAGATTCGTGTGGGAAATAGGCCTAAAAATCGATGCTGTTCAAGTGGAAATCAAAGTATGCTTAAAGGGTGACACCTGGCAGGAGGAGACCTGGTCCTGACACGAAGTGGAGTCTCGGCAGGAGGTAGAGACCTTTCATGAGAACAATGTGGGTCAGCAGGATCAGAACCTTATAGATCGAAACCCGAGTCACCAGAGCACTTTTCACGTTGGAATTCTGAAAACTCGCTTTTCAAGGAAGACGCATCTTAAGTTGGCGAGGCCTGTTAAATTTTTTCAGTAATTGTAGTTACCCACGTTAAGTCCCTTGCGTGACACATGAAATAGAATCATCATGTACATCATGAGATAAAACCTAGATTGTGGTATGATGAAACATCACATGTGGGACGTGGAACGAAGAAACCAGGCTTAGGACCGAAAATGAGTTTACGAGAAAATCAAAGTGAAAGGAAGATTCAGAGGTAGCAAAGGGGATGTCGAACTAACACACTTCAGCGGTCCGTATCTGTGTGAGGGCTCAAAAAATATTAATGAGAACATCAGCTGACTACGGCTGACCACGGTCAAACAAGAACGAGAGCAGTGAATAATAATCATATTATGTGTTATTTTCATGTTTTATTACTACTTATAAAACAAAATTAAAAAAGGCCTGGACAAAATATCCGGAAAAACTGTCTCATCGCGCGCATCGAGTGGTGATCAACAGAGCCAAGATATTAGGGATTTAAGGTATCACACTGGACATCGTTGCGAAATTATAAATGAAATAGAACCTAAAATGTCCTGTCACGTGCCTGTCCCAACTTACAAATATGAAATCACTAAATAATATTAACAACATTTTTTTAATTTCTAGGCTTCATACCATATATTCCTCATATTGATTAGTATCTTTGGGTAATATTTTTTATGATATGTCTGTCAGAACTTCATATTAATTCAATATATAATACAATTGAAGTATTTTTTGAAACGCCGAAGGCAATATCAAACAAATTGTAAAAATAGTCACTTTTCACAAATTTTCATATGTTCTGCATGTACTTTTGAAAGATTAAAATTTTTTTTTCATCGTTATTTTTTTTATTTAGTATTTTTATATTTTCTTTCAGGTTATCCTTAAGGCCATGCTATACATTAGTCACGTGACCCAGCCAGTCCTGAGATCGATATTTTTTGTCCCATATTTAAAAATAAAAGTTAAAATAAAGCGGAAAAAATTTGGGAAAATATTAATAAATGTGAAAGGACAGTGTGTGGTAAAGCATAGAGTTGGGGGAGAAAAAAAAGTTATTATTGGAATAACAAATATCGACCGGCACAATGCAGAAGTTTTTTCACGGTCGGTAAGGAAGAATATCCGCTGTTGTGAATTTCTTTATTCATTACATTTTTTCCTTCAATATTTCGAGCCAAATGTTGTATACAAACGCAGATTACTGTTTCCTAATGCTTTTCCCAAAGTTTCAACTCGATATCTCATTTTGTGTGAACATGAGTTGTTGCACAAAAAATGCCAATATTGCTCCGGTTTTATTTTCTTCAAAATAATTTTTTTCTGAATTTCGAGCCAAATGTTGTATACAAACGTAGATTATTGTTTCCTGAGGCTTTCCCCAAAATTTAAACTCGATATCTCATTCGGTGTGGACGCGAGTTGTTGCAAAACAAATTATCGATAATTTAGGTCACGTGACCCATGTATAACATGGCCTTAATACAAAAAACATACTTTTGGCATTTTGGTAATTTTTTTGTTTTCGGAAATATCATTGTCTAAAATTGTAACCCCTTTGTCAATCACCCAAAACACTTTGAAAGTTTACTAGACTAGTTATTTGAGTTTAGTTTTAGTTTAAATGTTGCTTCAACATTTTTCTGCCCCTCATGTTGACCAACTCTACTGTTTTAAGGAATTCTATTGCTGCGATGCTCTTCAAGAGCGCCGTACTATCTGCGTAATAATGAATAATAATGCGTAAATGGCGTAATAACACGGAATAATACGTAATAGGGATTACTTCGTACTAGTTTTTGACGAGTGTATTTCCCCTCGGTATTTTGGCTTATCATGAATCCCTTGTGGCAATATTGTGACGCAAGTTTGAAGGCATTGAAGAACGATTGCCCTAGGAAAGTTCTCTCAGAGAAATCACAAGCTTCTTTATTTAAAAATTGGATAAAAAGGCTACCGAAAGTTGACAGCTGGAAATTGAATTTGTCATGAGACACTTTTTTTGTCTTATTGTGCGGCGTGCAAAGTTGGGAGTGTCCCATCTATGCGCTATGCACGTGCAAGCATTGTACAATCCCAACTGTGCGCATGCACAGATTGTACATTTCTACATTTCAACGCTCACAGTGGTCGGATTAGCAGAAAAATCTGGCCAAAATTAAAAAAAAATCGTTTTTTTGTTGCGGGTGTTTCCGACTTTTCGGGTGTTTCCGATCACAGTGACGCGTGGAGTTGGGAACTGACCCATCTGTGCACGTGCATACTTAGGAGGGTGTCGTATGCCTACGTGCACAGTTAGGAATGTACCATATGGACATCTCCATTCCATACCGCTCCTTATTGCATTTAGGTGGTGTACCGCGCCACGTTGCATTCAGGCGTTTATATTGCGCCACGTCGACATGGAGCTATAGAAAGACGAAATGCGACGTGGAGCCGCACAGAATTGAAATTATATATGTATAATATTATTATATTTACCAATAGAACTGATGATGACCATTAATGTTAAAAAGAGAGTATGGAAAATCCTCATATTTTATAATTATACAAATAACTTAATAATATATTATTGAAGAATTTGTTAAACACTGTAACTGAAAAATATTCTAGTGCTTCCTCAGATTATATAAGACATATTATAAACGTTATCTCACATATTATAAACCTCAAACTTATCCTTTTGCAATATTTAAATGCCATTATACTTATATCATAAAATTATGACATTGATATGGATTTTGTATTTTAATCCGGCAAAAGGTAAATTTTCAAATAAAACACCAGGTGAGGGTATTGATTAAAATTTAAATCTAAGTTATTGAAAATTCGAATACGAGGCCTAAAAAATCGTTTAATCTTTAAGATAATTTAAGGCAAATTTTGTTGCACGTATTTAAAAGAGTTTAAACAAATCATACGTCATTATTTTCACAGAATCGAATGGCCTAATCAGTTTGTGCATAACTCACGTATTTAAATACATTATTTGAACAATTGAAAATTCACATATTTGTTTATGAAAAATCGGTTCATGATCAAGTGCTCTCATCCCAATATTAACTTATCTGCTATGCCCATTAGTCTACCCATGCACTAAATTAAATTTATATAGTGGACCACACAGTAATTAAAAATAATTATCCGGTCTCGAAAAAATCAAAATTGTAGTTCTTACTTTCAGCTTAGAAAGAGAATCTCTTCTAATTTTGAGCGAAAATAATAATAATTAAGCCCCAAAAATATCTTCCGGTAGGAATGTGTATTCGAATTATTCTAATTTTTCGAGCAACTAACCCCGATTTCGACAATTTTGGTCCTTGACACCTGTCTAATTAAATTATCAAGATTATCATTTTCTGAAAGGCAATATTTGTTTTAAAGCATGAGGATATGCTAAGTTTACGATGAACAAGTTACTGTTTCTGAAGCAGATCTGCAAAGAATAATTATTTATAGTGTATTTTATTTTTCTGGCATCTTGGCTGTTCTTATATTTTATGAAATTTTAATATGAATCTTATTTAGTGTCAAAATGATTTTCTCAAGGTGAAATAATATTTTAAAAATTACTAGTTATAAAATAAGCTAATTCAAACAAAAATGTGAAAATCTTATAATTATGCATACAGCAATAAAAATATAGAATTTTTGTAATTTATTCACTATAATGTCGGTCATATTATCGTGTATTCTGTTTTTAAGTCACTTTTCCTTCAACTCTACTTACTTTCGAAGATCATAACTCGACACCTTTACAAAATATGTTTGCTTTTCTTATGATGTACTCAGAATTTGGTCTAGTTTAATTTCGCTATTTGAAATTTTGTTTTATGTAAAATGTGATGGGAAGAATAAATTTAAGCAAACACGACTTTTGGAACTTTTTCGAAAAATATTTCCGGGACGCATATTATTCCTTTCTAGCAAATTTGGTACTTGCACCAGTATCACTAAATGAACCATTTTAGCACAAAACGCGATATACCTAGTTAAAACGATTGAAAAGTACCAGATGCCTGGTCTATGATTCAAATACGAAATTGATTCTCTATTGTTGCAAAAAGATGAAGTTGAATGCTGTCAAATCTTTTCCCATATACTGTAGAATCGTCTCGCTTATTTGAAAATTATAATATCTTAATCATTGTAGGCCTACACGGAGAAAAATGGCTAGTCAGCCTGAACTTTTAATCATTAACTTGCGCCTGTTCATAGGAAAGGTGGAGAAAAGTGTAGATTTTTCGAATTTCTCCGACTATGTCGCTTAATATGCAGTATTTCCTTATTTTAGAACGTATACCCTCTTTGTTAAAACAAATGATAATTTGTTTAAGAAATTGAAATCAACTGCTCTAAGTAAAGTATAGTGTTTTTTTTCTCTTAAAATCACCCCCGTAGATAATTGGAATCTGTGACCTGAAAATAATTCACATGTAGATATTTCATAAAGTATATATAGTTTTTTTTCATTAAATCACCCCCGTAGATAATTGGAATCTGTGAACTAAAAATAATTCGCATGTAGATATTTCCTAAAGTATATTAATGATTACTAATTGTTTAAATAATTTCAAGCTATCCTAACAAAAAAAAATATTATTCTTAAAAATCGTTAATTGTGTCATTAATTGCAGAAAGTAATAATTTTTCACGCTTTACATGGGGATAAAATTGTTTAAACAAATCAAAATTATTTAAATAATTACCAAACTTCCCTCAAAAATATATTGATTTCAAAATTCTTTAATTGTGTCATTATTTCCAGAAAATAATAACTTTTCACGATTTAAAGGGGAAAAAAATTGTTTGAACAAATAATAATTGTTTAAACATTTTAAAATAATGTGAAATATATTTTAAACTCGTCACCTATCGATTAAAAATAATTCATGTTGAACATTTTTTTTAAAATACCGTCTTAGCATGAATTTGATAGAAAACTGCTATTTTGCATTTTTTGGGGCATTTTCCGGGCACAATTAAAGGGGTTTGGGTGTGTCAAAATTTGGAGCTATTGGGTGGAAATTATTCGTTGAATACTCCTTAAGAGGTGACAATACTTTAATTCATAAAAAATTTATAACAAGTACTTCTTTTTTCCATTTTTTTTTTAAATCGAGCTTTACCATTTGAAACTCCATGTTAATTTCAAAAGCCTGGTGGCACGGCTTAACGTTGCAAAAAAACATTACGGAATTTCTTTTTCAGTAAAACGAACAAAAGGGGGGGGGTTATCACGAAAAATCGAAAGTCGAATATATAGACCACCCTACTGCACAGTCTTCCTCTTTTTTCTCAGTTTCTCCTTCTTTCTTGAAATTTCCCTTGTTCCCCTATTCTCAAAAAACTTCCCTTTTTTCCCCTTTTCTCTTCAAATATACGATATTTGAAAATACAATTTTCAATTACGCGAAAAATTCTCTGAAATTAGTAAGTGCACCCATTATTGAATAATAATTAAAGCAATCATAGCATTCACATAAATTATTTATGAATAAATAAGGTACCAATGACATTACAAAATATATAGTACTTTTTAAATAAGCATTAGAAGGTGAACACTTTATATATCCACCTATTAAAAGATTGGAATATTCCAAATTCATAAGCTGCAATGTTGAACGTTCTAACTTGAGCAATTTTTAATTTGAGTTTAAGAGCAATGAAGAGTGAACAATAATAAAAAATTACGAAATTTAAAAATAAATTTTTTGCACAGTAACAATTTGCTTCGGAATGTGCAAAAATTATTTTTTTGGATGGAGTCATATGCACACATTTAAAAAACAAAGTTGAATATGTCGAACCTGCAATCTATTCAGCTGCAATCTAACATTTTATCATTTTGCTTTTTCGGAAAAAAACTTTTGTCGTGATTTAGGATTTTTAGGATTTCATACTTGTTGCGATTTTGGAAAGTTATATACACCACGAAAAAAAATGTGTCCCACGAATAAAAAATAATAACATGTTTCTTTGATTCAAGCTAAAGAAATTTCAGGTTCGAATCAATAAAAAAAAATGTTTTTTATACATTTTCAAAAATATTTTAAAAAACTTTGTTTTCTTCAATTTAAACAATTTTTAATTGTAAATTTAAAAAATAGAACAGAAGATATTAACCGATTTCAAATTTTTTTCTTTACTTGTTTTGGATGTCAGACCACAAGTTGTTATCCCTCAGCTGATACGATTCGATTAATTTTAGAATTTTCACTTCGCTCTACTGAAGAGTGTCGTTTTAAATTTACATTGAAAGTATTAATTATTGTAAAGCAAAAATGACAAATCTTGGGACGAAATATTTATGAGAACGATGTTAAACATATCAAAATTGTGTGTTCAATTAATAATATTTTTTTCTCGGATTTTTGTATATCACTGTGAATGGATTTCCCACGACCTAAGATATCCAGTTTTCAAAAACAAATTCTTTCATGGCATAAATGATTGAAAATTATTCAAAAATGTAATATTTCTTATAAAAAGATTGCTTGTGCTTTTCGACATATAAAAATAAATGTTTAATCTTTCCCCTATTTTCCGCTTTTTCGTGAGAAAATCATCCTGTTTCCCCTTTTTTGAGCTCCTTTTGCGCTGTGATCCCTGTTGAGGTTTTGAGAAAGACAATGTGAAGGAATAAATAAAACATAAAGGGAAGAGTGAAGCGGAACGCTTTGAACACTCACCTGGGCACCACTTCTTGCTATTTTTTTGATAAAATAATTATTATTCGTTTATATATAAATTCTTAATAAAAATGTTTAAAGATCGGTTTCATAAAATATGCACAAAAGTTACAGGGTAAAGATTATTATTTAAACAATTGTTGAATAAATAACTTCTTCTTAATGCTTAATTAATAAAATGTGTATTTCTAAATTACATATCAATATATGCCAACAAATTCATGACCTATAAGAGTTAAACGATATTTTTTTAGAGTAACCTCAAATGTCCTGCTCTGCAGCTTTTTCTCTGGCGTTATTAACTGTCTTTCATCCAGAAAACAAGCTATTTTTAAGAAACTGAACACGTGTAATTTGCCCTGATAAATGGGTGATAATTGGTCAGCTTTAGAAGCTCATAACTCACGACTTATTAAAGCTAGATCTTTTTTTTTTAGAATTACTGGAAGATACGTTTAATTTGATTAATATAGAAAACATTTTTCTTAAAACTAACGGGTTCCAAAATGCAGATGCAAACTTTAGAATTTGATTTTTCAGCTACTTTTTGATTTCCTCTTTGATTATATCTCTTAACGTTCTCAGAATTTTGTCTAGTTTAATTTTGCTGCTGGATACTGTTCTTCAAAATGTGATGGGAAGGGTTCATCTACGCGAACACGTCTTTTGGAACTTTATTCAAAAATATTTCCGGGACGCGTAGTAGTAATTTCTAATAAATTTGGGATTTGCATCGGGACCACTAAATAAACCGTTTTTACAGAAAGACACACTTTACTTATTTAGAAGCTAGATTAGAAGGGTAAAAAGTGCCCGATGCCTGGACTATGGTTTATAGACGAAAATGTTTCGCTATTGTTGCAAAAAGGTGCAGTTAAATGCTGTCGAATATTTTCCTATCTACTGCATAGTGATCTCCCCTATTTGAACATTATTATAGTTCATGCATTATAAGCCTATAATGATTTTCCTCCTAAAATAATTTTGTAATGGCATAAAAAGCAACTTGTTTTATCTGTTTCCGGAAAAGAGAGACTTATGAATTCAGAAAAGATTAACGCCTTGAGAACCATAAACTCTGACTCTTTTAATGTAATTATTCGAATTACTTGTAACATTTCGATGAAAATTAGGATCAAAAATAATACTATACTTTAGTTTCAAATTAATGATGCGAAGGAATCCCGTTCACATGTAGGATTCTAAAATTCTTTGATATTAGGTTTCGGCTGCCTAAGGGAGTTTGCTTAATTTCTTCTGAAGTCATTCTTTCAATCACGCCACTGACCATGTTCAGTTTCACCCGTTCTCTACCAGAAAATTTTTTTGAATATATTCCACGCAGCTGATTACCACCCTCCAATATGGCGAGGATGTCACCAGTGGAGGTTGATAAAACATTTCGCTCTTCCGTTGGCATTGGCGCACGGATATTACCTGCTACATTCAATTCAATTGGTTTATCGGCAGGGAAAGTAAATTGGCGAACTTCAAATGCCTGGTGCGGATTCGCGTGGGGAATCAGCCTAATAAATCTAAGCTCGCGAAAATCAAATCCAAGTATGAGTAAAGAACGATGCCTGATACGGGACGGAAACATGGCACGATGAGAATGTCCGTCAGGAGGAGACCTAGACCTGACACGATGAGAAGGCTCGGCAGGATGAAGAGACCTTTCAGAAGAAAAGTGTATGTCCGGTGAATCAGTAGTTCCCGAACGAGGAACATAAGAAATAGGGTAGCCATTAGGTAAGCAATCGAACTGTAAACTCAGCTCTGCAACATGAAATAGAGGATTACATTTTTCTTAAACTACACAATCGTATGTTGGTATATCATGAACAATTTGGGGCAATATTTTGACGCATGATTCATGGCTCTGAGGGATGTTTGACCGGGGAAACTTCTCCCAGGGAAACCCCAAGCTTTTTCTTAACACCCGTTATTCCTTTCAGTTTTTCAATATGTGTGTGAAACAAAAATTCTATAAACATAATATGAATGAGAATGATTGTTTAAGAACCAGATTTCACTTTTCATTATGGAGAATTTGCCCACATCTGCGTACCTTGTTTACTCCGTACTTGACTTCGTTATTGCAGATGTTCCGTGTCTTATAGCCCGGCTTGATAGTCACTGTCAATAACTGTCACGTGACAAATTGGAAAAAAATGGTCAGCTCTTCTTTTATTAGCAAGTTTTTTCTATGGGGTTATTCTAAAGGATAATAGCTCGGCACCTTCTGAAGATAGAAGGTTTGCTTTTCTTCATACTTTCTCAGAATTTTATCTAGTTTGGTTTTACTGCTGCAAACGCTAAACGCACTCTAACTAATTAAAAAGTTAAAAAAAGTACCAAATGCCTAGATTATGATTCAAATACAAGAATTTTTTGTTTGTTGCAAAAAGATGCAGATGAACGATGTAGAATCTTTTCCCATCTGCTGTAGGGTTGTCTTCCCCATTAGGAAATTATTATAGGTCAATCAATTTGAGCCTAGAATGATTTTCTTCCTAAAATATTTTAGAAAGGGAATAAAAAGAAATTTTTTATCTGTTTGCGAAAAAGAGAGACTGGGGAGTTTTCAAAAGATTATATGAGACATTTCTAACAGTATATATTCCACGTAAATGACTATTACCCTCTAATAAGGCCATGATGTCACCAGCAGGTGTTCTTAAAATATTGCGCTCTGCGGTTGGCATGGGCGCCTCGGCACCACGTAATGCTTTTAATTCAATTGTTTTTTTTCGGCAGGAAAATTGTACCTGAAAATTTTGAATACCGGGTGCAGATTCGTATGGGGAATAGGCCTAATAAATGTATAATGTTCAACTGGAAATCGAAGTATGCTTGAAGGGCGACACCTGGCACGAGGAAACCTGGTCCTGACACGAAGTGGAGTCACCAGAGCACTTTTGAAGTTGAAACTCTGAAAACTAGCTTTTCGAGAAAAAAGCATCTTAATCTGTTAAATTTTTTCTTCAAACATTGAAGTTACCCACGTCCGGTCGCTTGCGGGACATATGAAATAGATTCTTCACGTACATCATGAAATAAAACCCAGATTGAAGTATAATGAAAGGTCACTAACGCGTACTAACGCAGTTCAGCTGACTACGGCTGACCACGGTCAAACGTGAACGATAGCAGTGAATAATGATCATATTATGTGTTCGAGAGTGTTGGTGCAAGAGTCGAGCGCGGTGCGAAAAAAATCATCTCCAAATTTTGACCTCCAGAAGATTTAATTTTGATCGTGGAGCAATGAGGATTTTTTTAATAGGTAGAGAGAATCTTCATGCCAACATTTTTTAAATATTTAGTATTCACATATTCCTCGTATTGAGTTGAATGAAAATCTAGCTTATACTCACGAAAGTTTTAATATAGTTACAAATCAATTTATCAACGTTGTGTCCAATTATTAGTGTTAATAACTATTAGTATTTTTGGGTAATATTTTTCATAAAATGTCCGTCAAATCCTAATGGTGCGCATATGCAGATGGCACATTTCTAAATTTCAACGCGTAGAATTGGGAGTGATACATCTGTGCACGTGCATACGTAGGAATGTACTTTATTTGCACGTGCACAGTTGGGAGGGTGCCATATGGACGTATCAATTCCATACCGCTCCTTATTGCGTTTAGACGATGTACCGCGCCACGTCGCGCTTAGGCGTTGTATTGCGCCACGTCGACATGGAGCTCTAAAGGGACACGAAAAGCGACGTAGAGCCTCACCGAATGGAGGTGCCGAAAATTTTCATGTGCACAAATTATGATTTTCGAAAAGCTTAACAAATATATTTAAAAGTATATGTGTATTATATTATTATATTCACCAATAGAACTGAGGATGACTGCCAAGGATAAAAAGAGAAAATGGACAATCCTCATCTTTTCTAATGAGAAAAATAAATGACTCATATATTATTGAAGAATTTGTGTGACACTGTAACTAAGGACTATTGTAGCGCTTTTTTAAATTATATAAGACATATATACTATAGACGTTATCACATAGTTTACACACGTCAATCTTGTCCTTCTGAAATATTTACACTTCATTATAATTGTATCATGAAATTATTACATTAATATGGATTATCTATTTCAATCTGATAAAAGGTAAATATTCAAGTAAGAGATAAAACACCACATTAAGGTATTAATTTTCAAAGGAATCTGTATTATCATTAGAGAATAACATAAATTTTTAACGTCTTTTCAGACTAGAAGGAGCTATGAATTAAAAATTATTTTAATTAATTTTTTTCCCCTGAAAAAAAGATCTTCCGCTCCGCTGGGATTCGAACCAGAAAAGCACCTGACCGGAAATCAGAAGTTCTGTGGTTCGAATCCCAGTGGAGCGAAAGAAGCTCTTTTTTCAGAAGAACAAAATTAATTAAGGCATTAACTAAGATTGCAGTCTAAGTTATCGAAAATTCAAATACGAGGCCTTAAAAAGCGTTCGGTCCTTAAAATAATTCAAGACAAATTTTGTTAATACACGTATTTAAGAGAATTTGAACAAATAAGACGTCATCATTTCCATAGAATCGAATGGCGTAATCAGTTTTTGCATAACTCACGTATTTAAATACATTGTGTACACAATTGAAAAATCACAGATTTGTCCATGAAAAATCGGCCTTTGATCAAATGCACTCATCCCAATATTAAATTATCTGCTATGCCCATTGACGTCATGTGAATGCAGACAACTTTTTCGAGAAAATATTCTGAAGGAAAAAGTCATAAATGTACAAATAGTAATGTTTCTCAAGTAAAAAATGGATTTTCTCAGCCATGTTCCATTCTTGTATCGATTCACGACCTTTCAGTGTCACGAAATATAAGCAACTTTCCGAAATTTGAGGTTAGAGTGCCACTAACCACAAATTTCGGACAGTTGATGGTATTTCGTGACACTGAAAGGGCGTCAATCGACAAAAGAATGGGACTTTGCTGAGAAAATAGATTTTACACTTGAGAAATAGTACTAGGCAAACCGTTATCACTTACCTTTACTTTTAGAATATTTTCTCCAAAAAGTCGTATGCAGTTGCAGTCCCATGTCCTAAACTTCCTGACGGCTGACATTTCCATCTATTTTAGCATTATACACTTGAAAACTATTAATATTCAGACCTTTAGAACTCACTTTAACGTTTAGAAAACTTTCTCCAAAAAGTTGTCTGCACTCCTATGTCACTCCTATGCTAACCTTCCGCACATTTTCACTCATCCTTCCATGACCTGATGTCATGCCACAACACTCACTAGTCTAGTCCGCAAAATATTTGAGTCGTTTTTTGATTCTATTATATATTAAGCTTTAGTTGGCAAATTGTGGTGCTTCAACAAAAACACTTGAAAGACACTTGAAAAACACTGACATGTTAAGGGATCGCAATTTTTTCAACTGGGCAATAAGTCGGGACCGTATGAACCTTTTCCACTTGGAATTCATCTTATTGCGCAATATACTGGACTGAGTATTCGCGCATACAGCGGCCCTTCTGAGGCGAGAGTCGCAACTGTCTCTCGCCCCTTGAGCTGAGAAACTGCGTGGGCCAGCAGTTCTAGGAATGTCGGGTGTATTTATCGGTATATTATTATTGATGGTATTTATTAATTTCAAATCAACCGCGGTTTTCAGCACACGCGCAGTTGAAAAAGTTACCTAGCGCAAGCGCATGGATACCAGAACGGGGCAGCCAATGAACGTCGCTTGATAAAAAGAACCTGCCTACTTGCGGTAAAGGTGGGGGCCCCTCCAGCCCTAGAATAACCGAACGTGTACGTTTCATGGCCAGTAGAATGAAAGGAAGTTGACTGTAAATTTAAAAGTTATATAGTGGACCACATAGTAATTTAAATAATTATCGAGTCTCGAAAAAATCGAAATTGTAGTTCTTACTTTCGGCTTAGAAAGAGAATCTATGCCAACCACGAGCGAAAATAATTACTGTTAGAAAATAAATAATTAGCAAAACATTGCAGAACTATTATAATACAATTACTGCAATAATTGTTTTTCTGATATATTTGTTAAAATTCTTTCTTCGTTGGAATTAAAAATAATGAATTTAATTTTATTGTCTTATTTTACATTGCGTTATATTATTATTTTAAGCAAGTGATTGAATCAGGATAATGAAGGAATTTTTTTTTTGACTTTGAATAATTCAGCCCCAAAAATATCTTCCGGTAGGAATGTGTATTCGAATTATTCTGATTTTTCGAGCAAATAAACCCAATTTCAAACATTTTGGCCCTTGAAACCCGTCAAATGTAATTATTAAGATTATCATTTTCTGAAAGGCATTACTTGTTCTGATTTTCTGAAGGATAAGGATAGGATAAGTCCACGTTGAACATGCTACTGCTCCTGAAACAGATTTCTAAAGGATAATTATTTTCATTTTGCTCTATTCTGCTGGCAAAATTTGCATAAGATCAAACTTGGCTGTCGTTATATTTTATAAAATTTTAATATGAATCCTACTTAGTGTAAAAATGGTTTTCTCAAGGTGAAATAAAGATGTACGCTTAGGCTCAACCTTTCTGTGAATTAAATAGCGAAGCTATATGTGCTGGAGTTTCAGCGGACGAGGAAGTAAGAGTGGATGGTGGATGTGTGCTGTAGTTCCAGCACACACTGATAGAAATGGTGACGTTGATTTAACCATACGATCGTAGGCTAAAAAATTACGAGTATATTTATAATACAATACGTGTAATTCAATCACAAAGAGTATGAAATTTACTTACTGAAATATGGCAAATACAACTTATTTATATTTGTGGTGGAAAGCCTTAATACATGTGTTGCTATTATGTGAAATGTGTAATTCTATAAACATTTACCTGAGCGAACTATTTTGAAAACGTTGTCGTTTAGCAATACCCTTTGAATGACTGATTTACCCGACTCGGTTTGTTTTGTTTACAACAGGCGCATCTCAATCGCGCCTGCGCGTCTGCCTTCATAAGCAACAAGAATCGGATAGCCAAAACAGACATCCTGTATGGCTGTATCTATACCAGCAAGAAAATAGGGTTCATCTAATCATAAATATTGTTGTACCGCTTATTTATTTCTATCAGTGCACGGGAAAAATTAATGGTCGGCTTTACACCGACGAGCGGAAGGTTATTTTCACGGGAGTAGAACTGATGGTGGGAGAGAAGCTTTCGCCACGAAGAGCGCGTGAAAAAAGGGGTTGCCAACTTATGAAATTCATGTACTCCAGCTGATAAAAACTGTCGGTAACGTAGGCCATCAAAGGTAATTATGCACACAAAACAATCATAACCTTAAAGATTTACTGTCTTGTACCACTCTGAGTATTTATTTAAGCAAGTACTCACGACTCCAGTAATCAATCCGAATCCCCTTTTCAACAAGCAGCACCAAATACGTTTTTTGGCACAATAAACACTTAATATTATGTCATGTGCATCATTACCTACCGACAGTTACCGGCAGTTTCGATCAGCTGGAATATCTGAATTTTATAAGTTGGCAACCCTTCTTTCACGCGCTTTCCGAGGCGAAAGTTTCTCTCCCCCCAACCGTTCAACGCGCGTGAAGCTAACCTACCGCTCGTCGGTGTAAAGCCGACCAATGAGGCGGACCTCAAAGAGAGTCACTTACCGTGATGAAGAGTTCGGGGGTCGTCTTCGAGAAGAAAAGTTGTCGAGAGAGGTTGGTGCTAATAGTGCTTTATTCAAAGATGTTCACTAGACTTAGTGATACACGACTGTTTGCTTAAGTGCAAGTAAAAAAAATCTGCCCGCGAAGCGGGCACATTCTCATGGCGCGCTTCGCGCGCGGCTCGCTTCGCTCGCAAGTTTGAGCGCGCCTAGGGCGCGCGACTGTTGGATCTCGCGCTTCGCGCTCCATCATATATTTGTCTCGCGCTTCGCGCTCGATTATGTATTCACCTCGCGCTACGCGCTCGGGCGTATTTGCATCGCGCTTTACGCTAGGCTCCTCTAGATTTTTGAACTTCGTGTTCGACTTCGATGAAAAGAAAAAGTTTGTTTGCAAATATTATAAAATTATCAAAACCTCTACATATTAAGTGATTGTTAAATTTATTTTTATTTTAGACTGAAAAGGAACTTTATTTACTCAAGGTTCTATCGACCTTAAGGAAGACATTCTCATCCAGACACTCGCGCTTCGCGCTCGATATTTGATTTGAAAATCATTTGAACTGTATGATAGAAACAAAAAAGTTTGAGCGCACTTACGGCGTGCGATTTGGTCAATACACTGAGCGCGCACTTTGTGCTTCGTGTTATATGTTCTTCATATACAAATTACTAAATTTGTATTTGATTTCAAATACAAAGTAATGATATAATTCAGGCGACAAATTTTATTAGTTAACATTTTATTTTAGCTTGTGCCGTTTATCAAAAAAGTTAATTTTTTCATTTTGAATATATTCTTACCACAAAAATTGATTACGGGTGTGTAAGTCTTTTTTGAATGCACAATTTTTATTCATTTATATGTTTTCGTACCTTGAATTGTTTTTTCAAAAATTTGATTTTTTTTACTGTCAATGTTATTTTCACGAATAAAACAAAAACCACGCATCCTATCGAAACATGAGTCACAATAAATTTGTACCTCTTCCTTGGATGAACAAATTTTGTTTAGGTCGTTTTTTCGTAGCTGGTAATATTCGTCTGAAAATTTGATTTTTCTATTTTCAATGCTGTTTTTTACGAATAAAACAAAAACTACGCGTCATGTCAAAAAGTGAATGATAAGAAATTTGTAGATCTTTTTTAGGTGCACAATTTTGGTAAGATAATCTTTTCTGGTATCTTGCATAGTTTTACAGCAAAATGGCTTTTTTGATTTTTCATTAATTTTTTGTGCGATCAAAATTTGAATTTTTTATTTTTCAAAAAATTCAAAAAGTTGGTATGAAAATATTATAGGGTGTTCAGGAATCAACGTTTTTCTCCTCTTGACTTTTTTTCATATCGTGCGTTTTTCGGCTTTAAATGTTCATTTTCGTTTGTTTTTTGGAATTTTGAAAATGCTATAACTCCAGTAATTTTTTTTTATCACGAAAAGTCATAAGAATATTTTGTTCGTCATTTTGCGTACTACTAATAACCGTACATAGAATTTTCAAATCTTCCAAAAAAGTGGTCTCAAAAATTTTCAAAATGTGCTCACTTTTTGGATTTTCATCAAAAATAGCTGGTTAACGAACTCGTTCTCTATTTTTCGGCCATAAAAAAGTGTGCCAAAGCTCAATCAAATCTGATCATTTTTTCGAAAGTTATCGTGGCTACAGACAGACAGACACCTTCGTAAAAATGGTTTTTTCTAGCTCAGGGGATCTCAAAACGTGGAGATTTGATGAAAACCGACTATGTCAAATTTTACATAAAACCAATACCTTCTCATTAGAATGAGAATGTAAAAAAGTCAACTAATCAGACGGCTCCCTAGTTAGACCCGACTACCCTTCCATCTTGGCAGTTGGGTTCGTGTTCTGTTCGCGCCAGTTCAGCGAGTATGTTGGGGGTACTCGGGTAACACGAAGTCGAACGAATTTGAGCATCGAAGTGGCGGGACCATAGTTTGTTGTATCATGCTTAAGTGTTATCGCAGGGCCTCTTTATACTAAAATGACAGCGCGGGCGGAGGGAAGGACTCAGTTTTGTTATCATGGTTTTCCCGAAAAATCATGCTCTGCGCAATTTTCTGAGTGCCCTGAAGGGTACGCAGCGCGCTGTCCCTGTCACTCCTATTGTAAACTCTCTTCTGTCAGTCTATCCCTTTACCATTAGGATAGACGGAAGGGGTAGAAACAAGCAGAAAACTGACCTCTCTTTCAGGCCCTCCACTTTCTCTCGTTTTCCTTGTTGCCAATTCGAGCGGATTTCGTGTGGGGCCTATCAGTGAGGGGGGGGGGGGGGGGTCAAATTTGCGATCTGGTCGTTGGGGGTGAGAGAGTGACGCCGTAGAGTGATAAGGACAGTAACAATCCCACGGGTGGCCTGAGGTTAATTTTTTTCGAAAGTCTTGTCACTTCGGAAATCATTGCAGATCTTGATTCTAGAACATTTTTTACGTTCCAACACGCAATGACGGAAATCGCAGATAGTGCCGTTTTTTTAAGGCCACTTTGAAAAAAAATTTGTTTGTATACTTATTTCTACATACAAATAGTATAGGGAAGTTAATTTTTACAACGTCTTGTTAACAAAATAGTATTTTTTTTAATATACGTATACAGTCAATATATATTTGTGAAGTAATAATTAAAAACAAAAAATTTTCTAACAGCAAATAAAAATATTACGTCACACATGATCATTATTGTAAGAACATATGGCTTTGAGTAATTGTTGATCATATTGAGCATGATTTGGTGAAACTTTATATCTACTCCACGTCGACAGAAAGTCAAAATGGACTGATTCCATGGCTTGCTCACTATAAAAACCAAGACCTTTTTTGTATACGGAACAAAAATCAACGACGTGGTAAAATACTGCGTGCACATTTGGAGTAACTGAAATGTTTAAATCCAAGTAACTTTTTTTAAATTTCTGAATGGATTGTTCATATTCTGCATGTAGTGCACTTCCAAAACAATCTTCAACAACATTCTTGAAACTACTCAATGCAACAACATATTTTAGACATTCTAGATTACTTTTCGCTCGGAGAACAGCAATTTTACTCAGCAAAATTTTGCAAGAATTTCCATTGAAGCCTGTATCACCGTGAGTAACTGCTCGTTTAACATTGCTCTCTTTAATCCAATCTTTAATCCAATCTCTTTGCAATAATTTCTCTCTTTCAATCCGTTGTTATTCTTATTAGCAAAACACCAAGTGCATGGATACATACTAGAGTGAGACATTAAACCTGCTAATATATTAGCCAACTTTGAATACGTCGCAATCGCGATGTATGTATGTACATTGATTTATACTGAGCATGTTCCACAATTGATACACATTTTCGTAATTTTCTTGTACATAGGGCGCTAAAGCTAAAATAAACTAAAATTTTGAATATTATTCCACCACCCGAATTGCATTTGATGCTCGGTGTTGTCAACATACTGATTGATAAAATGTCAGTAGAATGTGAGCAAGTAACGAACGATTGGATTAAAGAGAGCAATGTTAAACGAGAAGTTACTCACGGTGGTACAGGCTTCAATGGAAATTCTTGCAAAATTTTGCTGAGTAAAATTGATGTTCTCCGAGTGATAAGTTATCTAGAATGTCTAAAGAATGCAGAATATGAACAATCCATTCAGAAATTTAAAACAAGTTACTTGGATTTAAACATTTCAGTTACTCCAAAAGTACACGCAGTATTTCACCACGTCGTTGATATTTGTTCCGTATACAAAAAAGGTCTGGGTTTTTACAGTGAGCAAGCTATGGAATCAGTCCATTTTCATTTTCTGTCGACGTGGAGTAGATATAAAGTTTCACCAAATCATGCTCAATATGGTCAACAATTACTCAAAGCCATATGTTCTTACAATGGTAATCATGTGTGACGTAATATTTTTATTTGTTGTTAGAAAAATTTTTGTTTCTAATTATTACTGTACAAATATACATTGACTGTATACGTATATTTAAAAAAATACTATTTTGTTAACAGAACGTTGTAAAAATTAATTTCCCTCTACTATTTGTATGTAGAAATAAGTAAACAAACAAATTTTTTTTCAAAGTGGCCTTAAAAAAAACGGCACTATCTGCGATTTCCGCCATTGCGTGTTTGAACGTAAAAAATGTTCTAGAATCAAGATCTGCAATGATTTCCGAAGTGACAAGACTTTCGAAAAAAATTAACCTCAGGGCACCCTTGATCCGGTTTTTCTTGCGTTTATGAATCTGTTTCCTTTTCTGATAATTAAGCCCGTACGTCTTAATATTATTTGGCAAAACAAGTGTCTGATTGAGGGAGTTAATTGGAATAGTTGAGTATTAATTCGCTCATAATTATTGGGCTGAAAGCGCGTATAACAAACCTCTACACAAACATTTCAGGAAAGTCAAATTTCTGGTTATATTTTGTTCCAGCCAATGGCCCTTTTTGGCTTAATTTGACTAAACTATTTCAGAAATAAAAATCATTTGGGCAGGGTACACAGTAGGGTAGTCCAAATTTATACCTGTAAAAATTCTACTTTCGATTTTTGGTGGTAAGCCCCCCCCCCCCCCCCAATTTTGTTGGTTTTCCGGAGAAAGAAATTCCGTAATTTTTTTTTTTAACGTTAACCCGTGCCCCGGGATTTTGAAAATAACATGGGGTTTTAAATTGGAGAAGCTCGATTTTCAACAAAATTAAAAACAGAAGTACTTGTTATAAACTTCTTGTGAATTAAAGTATAGTCACCTCTTAAGGAGTATTCAAGGAATAATTTCCACACAACAACTTTTAATTTCGACACTCCAAAGCCTCTTCTATTGTGCCTGGAAAATGCCGGAAAAAATGCAAAATAGCAGTTTTCTATCAAATTTATGCCAAAGACGGTGTTTTTCGAAATTTTTTCAACATGTATGTATGTATGTATGTATACCATTAAGCCATTTCCCTTTCAGGGTAGGCGTGACACTACATGAATTATTCTTAATCGATAAGTGACGAGTTTTGAAGTATAATTTAAATGATTTCAATTGTTTGGACAATTATTATTTGTTTAAACAATTTTTCCCCCCTGTAAATCGTGAAAAGTTATTATCTTTCGGGATGAATTATACAAGGTTGATGAATGTCAAGAGTAGTAGTTCTTGTTTAACATATTTGGTAATTATTTAAACAATTTTCATTTATTTAAACAATTTTTTCTTCTGAAAATCTTAAAAAGTTATTATTTTCCGGAAATAATTACACAATTAAAAATTGTTGAAAGCAATATATTTCGAAAGGGTATTTGGTGATTATCTAAACAATTTTCATTTGTTTAAATAATTGTTCCCTCTGTAAAGCGAGAAACGTTATTATTTTAGGGAATTATTCACTTTCGCCTGTTCATAGGAAAGGTGGACAAAATTCTAGGTTTTTCATCACTGATCGATTAAAAATAATTCATGTTGAACATTTTTTTTTAAATACATGAATTTGATAGAAAACTGCTATTTTGCATTTTTTGGGGCATCTTCCGGGCACAATCAAAGGTGTTTGGGTGTGTCTAAATTAAAAGCTATTGGGAGGAAATTATTCCTTAAATACTCCTTGAGAGGTGGCAATACTTTAATTCACTAAAAATGTATAACAAGTACTTCTCAGGAAAACGAAAAAATGGGGGGGGGGGTTTATCACCAAAAAACGAAAGTCGAATTTTTGGACCACCCGAGTGCACAGTCCTCCCATTTTTTCCTTAGTTTTCCCTTTTTTCTTGAAATTCCACTTTTTCCCCTATTCTTAAAAAACTTCCAAATAACATTACAAAATATATAGCACTTTTCAAATAAGTATTAGAAGGTGAACACTTTATATACCTACCTATTAAAAAAATAGAATATTTCAAATTCATCAACTGCAATGTTAAATGTTCTAACTTGAGCAATTTTTAATTTGATTTTAAGGTCACTGAAGATTAGGGCGGAGTGAAAATGCTAAAACAAATTAAATCGTGAACAATAATAATAAATTACGAAATTCAAAAATAAATTTTTTGTGCAGTAACAATTTGTTTGAAAATGTGCAAAAATATGTTTTTTTGGATTGAGTCATGTGCACACATTTTTTTTAAAAAAGATGGATATGTCGAACCTGCAATTTATTCAGCTTCAATCAAACATTTTATCATTTTGCTTTTTCGGAAAAAAAACTTTTGTCGTGATTTAGGATTTTTGGGATTTCATGTTTTTTGCGATTTTGGAAAGTTATATACGCCACGAAAAAAATTTGTTCCCATGGATAAAAAATAATAACATTTTTCTTTGAATCAAGCTGAAGAAATTTCAGGTTCGAATCAACCCAAAGAGCATTTTTTTATATATTTTCAAAAAATTTTTAACAAAATTTTGTTTTAATTTCCAAAATTTTAAATTGTAAATTTAAAAAAGAGGACAGAAGATATTAACCGATTTGAAAATTCTTTCTTTACTTGTTTTGGACGTCGTTAAACATATCAAAATTGTATATTCAATTAATTTTATTTTTTTCTCGAACTTTTTTATATCACTGTGAATGGATTTCCAACGACCTAAGATATCCAATTTTTAAAAATAAATTCTTTAATGGCATAAATCATTGAAAATTATTTAAAAATGTAACATTTCTTATAAAAAGATTGTTCGTGCTTTTCGACATATAAAAATAAATGTTTAATCTTTCCCCTATTTTCCCCTTTTATGTGAGAAAATCACCCTTTTGCTCCTTTTGCGCTGTGATCCCTGTTGAGGTTTTGAGAAAGACAATGTGAAGGAAGGAATAAAACATAAAGAGAAGAGTGAAGCGGAACGCTTTAAAAACTCACAT
Source organism: Andricus curvator (assembly GCA_932195095.1). Classification (NCBI taxonomy): domain Eukaryota; kingdom Metazoa; phylum Arthropoda; class Insecta; order Hymenoptera; family Cynipidae; genus Andricus; species Andricus curvator. The sequence continues at coordinate 226,796 of CAKNYM010053056.1, read as the reverse complement.
GGGCACCACTTCCTGCTATTTTTTTATAAAATAATTATTATTCGATTTATAAATTCTTAATAAAAATGTGTAAAGGTAGGTTTCATAAAATATGCACAAAAGTTACAATGCAAAGATTATTATTTAAACAAATATTGAATAATTAACTTGTTCTTAATGCTTAATTAATGAAATGTCTATTTCTAAATTACAAATCAATATATGCCAAAAAAATGCTTAAATACGGACGCAAGTACATATTTCCATACAGACGGATTTTTCCGAGTTAAAAGGGTGAAAATTCCATGGTCGTGATTCATGACCTATGAGAGCTAGACGATCTTTTTTTAGAGTAACCTCAAATGTCCTGCTCTGCAGGACATCTCTGGAAATGGATAATAAGTGGTCAGCTTTAGAAGCTCATAACTCACGACTTATTGAGGCTAGATCTTTTCTTTAGTACTAGTGGAAGATACGTCTAATTTGATTGATATAGAAAACAATTTTCTTAAGATTAACAGTTTTCAAAATGCAGATGCACACTTCAGAATTTGATTTTTCAGCTACTTTTTTATTTTAATCCGCCTATTTTGAGGAATCATACCTCGGCACGAACTGAAGATAGAAGGTTTTCTTTTCTCTTAACGTTCTCAGACTTTTGTCTAGTTTAATTTTGCTACTAGATATTTTTCTTCAAAATGTGATGGTAAGGCTTCATCTACGCAAACACGTCTTTTCGAACTTTTTTCAAAAATATTTCCGGGACGCGTAGTAGTCATTTCTATAAAATTTGGGATTTGCATCGGGACCACTAAATAAACCGTTTTAACAAAAAGACACACTTTACTTATTTAGAAACTAGATTAGAAGGGTAAAAAGTAGCCGATGCGTGGTCTATGATTTACAGACGAAAATGTTTCCCTATTGTTGCAATAAGGTGCAGTTAAATGCTGTCGAATATTTTCCTGTCTACCGCAAAGTGATCTCCCCTATTTGAACATTATTATAGTTGATGCATTATAAGCCAATAATGATTTTCCTTGTAAAATAATTTTGTAACGGCATAAAAAGCAACTTGTTTTATCTGCTTCCGGAAAAAAGAGACTTATGAATTCAGAAAAGATTAACGCCTTAAAAACCATAAACACTTACTCTTTTAATGTAATTATTCCAATTACTTATAACATTTTGATTATAATTGGAATCACAAATAATATTATACCTAATTCTTAAATTAATTATGCGCAGGAATCTCGTCTACATGTAGTATTCTGAAATTCTTTGAGATTATGTTTCGGCTGCCTAAGGGAGTTTGCTTAATTTCTTCTAAGGTCATTCTTTCAATCGCGCCACTGACCATGTTTAGTTTCACCCGTTCTCTACCACAAAATTCTGGTGAATAGATTCCACGCAGCTGACGACCACCCTCCAATATGGCCAGGATGTCACCAGTGGAGGTTGTTAACACATTTCGCTCTTCCGTTGGCATTGGCGCACGGGCATTGCCTGCTACATTCAATTCAATTGGTTTATCGGCAGGGAAAGTGTATTTGCGAACTTCAAATACCTGGTGCTGATTCGTGTGGGGAATAAGCCTAATGAATCTAAGCTGAGAAACATCAAATCCAAGTATGAGTGAAGAACGATGCCTGGTACGAGACGTAGACACGGAACGGCGAGGTTGCCTGTCAGGAGGAGACTTAGACCTGACACGGTGAGAAGACTCGGCAGGGTGAAGAGTCCTTTCAGAAGAACAATCTCGGCCAGAGGAAGAACAAGAATGTCGGACACGAGCAGTGTAAAGAATAGGGTCGCCATTAGGTAAACAATCGAACTGTAAACTCAGCTCTGCAACATGAAACAAAGGATTACATTTTTCTTAAAGTACACAATCGTATGTTAGTATATCATGAACAATTTGCGGCAATATTGTGAGGCATGTTTGATGGCACTGAGGGATGTTCGACCTGGGAAACTTCTCCCAGGAAAACCCCAAGCTTTTTTTTAACACCCGTTATCCCTTTCAGTTTTTCAATATGTCTGTGAAACAAAAATTCTATAAACATGATATGAATGAGAATTATTGTTTAAGAACCAGATTTCACTCTTCATTATTGAGAATTTGCCCACATCTGCGTACCTTGTTTACCCCGTACATGACTTCGTTATTGCAGATGTTCCGTGTCTTATAGCCCGGCTTCATAGTCACTGTCATTAACTGTCACGTGACAAATTGGTAAGAAATGGTCAGCTCTTCTTTTATTAGCCAGTTTTTTCTATGGGGTTATTTTAAAGGATAATAGCCCGGCACCTTCTGAAGATAGAAGGTTTGTTTTTCTTCATACTTTCTCAGAATTTTATCTAGTTTATCTTTACTGCTGCAAACGCTAAATGGACTCTAACTAGTTAAAAAGTTAAAAAAGTACCAAAAGCCTGGATTATGATTCAAATACAAGAATTTTTTGTTGCAAAAAGATGCAGATAAATGCTGTAGAATCTTTTTCCATCTGCGGTAGGGTTGTTTCCCCCATTAGGAAATTATTATAGGTCAATCAATATATGCCTATAATGATTTTCCTCCTAAAATATTTTAGAAAGGGACAAAAAAGAACCTTTTTTATCTGTTTCCAAAAAAGGGAGATTGGGGAATTTGCAGAAGATTATATGAGACATTTCTAACAGTATATATTCCACGTGAGGGACTATTACCCTCTAATATGGACATGACTTACAAATTCAAAATGGAAATTTGCTATAATATTAACAACATTTTTTAAATATTTAGTAGTCACATATTGCTCATATTGAGTTGAAAAAAATGTAGCTCATACTTAGGAAAATTTTAATATAGTTAAAAATCAATTTGTCAATGTTGTGCATGTGCAGATGGCACATTTCTAAATTTCATCGCGTAGAATTGGGAGAGACCCATCTGTCCACGTGCATGCTTAGGAATGTACTGTATGTGCACAGTTGGGAGTGTACCATATGGACGGCTCCTTTCTATACCGCTCTCGTTTAGGCGGTGTACCGCGCCACGTCGCGCTTAGGCGCTTAGGCGTCTCGAGAGACAAAAGGCGACGTGGAGCCGCACCGAATGGAGATGTCGACAATGTGCATGCGGAAAAATTATGATTTGCGAATAGCTTAAAAAATATATTTGAGATTATATATGTATTATATTATTATATTCACCAATAGACCCGAGGATAACCGCCAAGGATAAAAAGAGAGTATGAACAATCCTCATCTTTCTGATTGAACAAAAAATCTATTAATGTATTATTGAAAAATGTGCTCAACACTGTAACTAAAGACTATTCTAGCGCTTCCCTAGATTATATAACACATTTATACTATGGACGTTATCACATAGATTATACACGTCAAACTTGTCCCTCGGCAATATTTACACTTCATTATAATAGTATCATGAGATTATGATATGAAACAGTTAACTTAAATGCAAAAATTACGTGAATTTGATGAAATGCAGTACTAAAGAGATTTTTTAAGTCGCTTATGACTATTCTACTATATTATGAGCTATTTTGAATTTTTCAATTTTGTCCCGGGATTCGTCATCAGCGACCAAAGAAACCACTTAGACTTTCATTCAAATCACGTGACTTGCATTTTAGGTTACCATATTTGATCCCCCATATTAAATCCACCATTTTTATTTCTCTATTTTGACCCCGGAGTTGTCATTAGCAAACAAAAAAACTAGGGCATACCCATTTTTATCAAAATCCATTGAGTTTTGTGGCAGTTATTCCAAGTGCGCATATATGCGTCATTACCAGTTTTGTCACAGATTTTTTCTGCGCATATATTCGTCATTACCAGTTAACTGGTTAATATGGATTTTTTTTTTAATCTGACAAAAGGTAAATATTCAAGTGAGAGATAAAACACCACATTTAAGTATAGATTAAGATTTAAGTCTCAGTTATCGAAAATTCAAAACACCTTAAAAAGCGTTCAATCCTTAAAATAATTCAAGGCAAATTTGTTTTATACACGTATTAAAGAAATTTGAACAAATAAGACGTCATCATTTCCATAGAATTGAATGGCCCAATCAGTTTTTTCATAACTCACGCATTTAAATACATTGTTTAAACAATTGAAAAATAACATAATTGTTCATGAGAAATCGGATTTTGATCAAGTGCTCTAATCCCAATATTAACTCATCTGCTATGCTGATAAGTCGAAATTGTAGTTCTTACTTTAAGCTCAAAAAGAAAACCTCCGCCAATGATGAGCGAAAATAATTACTGTTGGAAAATAAATAATTAGCAAAATATTTGAGAACTATTATAATATAATTACTGTAATAATTCTTTTTCTGATATTTTTTTTAAAAGTCTTTCTTCGTTGGAATTAGGAATAATGAATTAATTATATTATCATATTTTACATTGTATTATATTATTACTTTGAGCAAGTGATTGAATCAGGATACGAAGAAATTTTTTTTTTCACTTTGAATAATTCAGCCCCAAAAATATCTTCCGGTAGGAATGTGTATTCGAATTATTCTAATTTTTCGAGCAAATAAACCCGATTTCAACCATTTTGGCCCTTGACACCCGTCAAATGTAATTATTAAGATTATCATTTTCTGAAACGCAATATTCGTTCTAAAGCATAAGGATAGGCTAAGTTTATGTTGAACATGTTACTGCTTCTGAAGCCGATTTTGAAAGAATAATTATTTTTATTTTGCTTTATTCTGCTGGCAAAATTTGCATAAGATAAAACTTGGCTGTCGTTATATTTTATAAAATTTTAGTATGAATCTTATTTAGTGTCAAGATGGGTTTCTCAAGCTGAAATAACGATGTACGTTTAGCTTGAACCTTTTTGTGAATTAAATAGCGAAGCAAGTCATGGAAATGAAGGTCAAAATAAAAGATCCGATAATTCTCTTTGAAACGTCTCGGTCACTGTTTGTAAATTAAAGTATAGTTTCCTCTTGAGGAGTATTCATGGAATAATTTCCACACGATAACTTTTAATTTTGCCACTCCAAATCCTCTTTTATTGTGCCCGGAAAATGCCAGAAAACATGCAAAACAGCAGTTTTCTATCAAATTCATGCTAAAGACGGTGTTTTTTGAAATTTTTTCAACATGAATTATTCTTAATCGATAAGTGACGAGCTCTGAAGTATGTTTTGAATGATTTTAATTGTTTGAACAATTATTATTTGTTTAAACAATTTTCCCCTGTAAATCGTGAAAAGTTATTATCTTTCGGGATAAATTATACAAGGTTGATGAGTGTCAAGAGTAGTAGTTCTTGTTTAACATATTTGGTAATTATTGAAACAATTTTCATTTGTTAAAACAATTTTTTCTTCCAAAAATCTTAAAAAGTTATTATTTTCGGGAAATAATTACACAATTAAAGAATGTTGGAAGCAATATATTTTGAAAGGATATTTGGTGATTATCTAAACAATTTTTATCTGTTTGAATAATTTTTTCCTCTGTAAAGCGAGAAAAGTTATTATTTTATGGAATTATTCACACAATTAACGAATGTTAAAAGTAAAATTTTTTTGCTTAAGATATTTCGCAATTATTAAAAAACTGTTAATCATTCACTTGCGCCTGTTCATAGGAAAGGTGGAGAAAAGTCTAGATTTTTCGAATCTCTCGAACTATTCGAAATATTTCCTATTGGATTAAAACTTGTGAAGAATTTGTTACATTTACAGATTTCACTAGTGAACAATAATAAAAAATTACGAAATTCAGAAATAAATTTTTTGGGCATTAACAATTTGTTTGAAAATGTGCAAAAATATGTTGTTTTTTTTTGTATTGAGTCATGTGCACACATTTAAAAAAAAAGTTGAATATGTCGAACCTGCAATTTATTCAGCTTCAATCAAACATTTTACATTTTGCGTTTTCGGAAAAAAAATTTTGATGTGATTTGGGATTTCATATTTTTTTCGATTTTGGAAAGTTATACACGCAATGAAAAAAAAATGTTCCCCATGAATAAAAAATAATAAAATTCTTCTTTGATTCAAGCTGAAGAAATTTTAGGTTCGAATCAACCCAAAAAAACATTTTTTTATATATTTTCAAACAATTTTAAACAAAATTTTGTTTTTATTTCCAAAATTTTGAATTGTAAATTTAAAAAAGAGAACAGAAGATATTAACCGATTTGAAAATTCTTTCTTTACTTGTTTTGGACGTCAGACCACAAATTGTTATCCCTCAGCTCATACGATTCGATTAATTTTAGCATTTTTACATCGCTCAATCAGAAATAACAAACCTTGGAAAGAAATATTTATGAGAACGATGGTAAACATATCAAAATTGTGTATTCAATTAATTTTTTCTTTCTTGGACTTTTTTATATCACTGTGAATGGACTTCGAACGACCTAAGATATCCTATTTTTTTAAATAAATTCTGTAATGGCAGAAATCATTGAAAAGTCGCTGAAAATTATCTAAAAATATATAATTTCTTATAGAAAGATTGTTTGTGCTTTTCGACATATGAAAATAAATGTTTAATCTTTCCCCTATTTTCCACTTTTTCGTGAGAAAATCACTCTGTTTCCCCTTTTTTGAGCTCCTTTTGCGCTGTGATCCCTGTTGAGGTTTTGAGAAAGACAATTTGAAGGAAGGAATAAAACATGAAGAGAAGAGTGAAGCGGAAGACTATGAAAACTCACCTGGGCAACACTTCTTGCTATGTTTTTTATAAAATAATTATTATTTGATTTATAAACTCTTAATAAAAATGTGTAAAGGTAGGTTTCATAAAATATGCACAATAGTTACAGTGTGAAGATTATTATTTAAACAATTGTTGAATAATTAACTTTCTCTTAATGCCTAATTAATAAAATGTCTATTTCTAAATTACAGATCAATATATGCTAACAAAATTCTTAAATACGAACGCAAGTACATATTTCCATACAGACGGATTTTTCCGAATTAAAAGGGTGAAAATTCCATGATCGTGATTCATGACCTATGGGAGCTAGACGATCTTTTTTTAGAGTAACCTCAAATGTCCTGCTCTGCAGCTTTTTTTCTGGCGTTATTGACGTTTCTTCATCCAGAAACAAGCTATTTTGAAGAAACTGAACACGTGTAATTTTCCCTGAGAAATGGGTAATAAGTGGTCATCTTTAGGAGCTCATAACTCAGGAGTTATTAAGGCTAGATCTTTTCTTTAGAACTAGTTGAAGATACGTCTAATTTGATTAATATAGAAAACAATTTTCTTAAGATTAACAGTTTTCAAAATGCAGATGCACACTTTAGAATTTGATTTTTCAGCTACTTTTCTATTTTAATCCGCTTATTTTGAGGGATCATAACTCGGCACGAACTGAAGATGGAAAGTTTTCTATTCTCTGAACGTTCTCAGACTTTTGTCTAGTTTAATTTTGCTGCTGAATGTTTTTCTTCAAAATGTGATGGGAAGGGTTCATCTACGAAAACACGTCTTTTGGAACTTTTTGCAAAAATATTTCCGGAACGCGTAGTGGTCATTTCTATTAAATTTGGGATTTGCATCGGGACCACTAAATAAACCGTTTTAACAAAAAGACAAACTTTACTTATTTAGAAGCTCGATTCGAAGGGTAAAACGTACCCGATGTCTGGACTATGATTTACAGACGAAAATGTTTTTTTATTGCTGCAAAAAGGTGCAGTCAAATTCTGTCGAATTTTTTCCTGTCTACTGAAGGTCCCCTATTTGAACATTCTTATTGTTAAATCATTATAAGTCTAAAATAATTTTCCTCCAAAAATAGTTTCGTAAGGGCCTAAAAAGCAACTTGTTTTATCTGTTTTCGAAGAAGAGACATTTAGGAGTTCATAAAAATTAAAGCCTTGAGAAACAGAAACACTGACTCTTTTAATGTAATTGTTCCAATTACTTGTAACATTTTGATTAAAATTGGGATCACAAATAATACTGTACTTTATTTTCAAATGAATGATGCGAAGGAATCTCGTTTACATGTAGGATTCTAAAATTCTTTGATATTAGATTTCGGCTGCCTAAGGGAGTTTGTTTAATTTCTTCTAACGTCATTCTTCCAATCGCGCCACTGAGCATGTTCAGTTTCACCCGTTCTCTACCAGCAAATTTGATTGAATATATTCCACGCAGCTGATTACCACCCTCCAATATGGCCAGAATGTCACCAGTGGAGGTTGTTAAAACATTTCGCTGTTCCGTTGGCATTGGCGCACGGGCATTACCTGCTACATTCAATTCAATTGGTTTATCGGCAGGGAAAACGTATTTGCGAACTTCAAATACCTGGTGCGGATTCGTGTGAGGAATAAGCCTAATAAATCTAAGCTCATGAACATCAAATCCAAGTATGAGTAAAGAGCGATGTCTGGTACGAGACGTAGACACGGAACGGTGAGAATGCCCGTCAGGAGGAGACCTAGTCCTGACACGATGAGAAGGCTCGGCATGGTGAAGGGTCCTTTCAGAAGAACAATCTCGGCCAGAGGAAGAAGAAGAATGTAGGACACGAGGAATGTAAGGAATAGGGTCGCCATTAGGTAAGCAATCGAACTGCACACTCAGCTCTGCAACATGAAACAGAGGATTACATTTTTCTTAAAGTACACAATCGTATGTTAGTATATCATTAACAATTTGCGGCAAAAATTTGAAGCATGTTTGATCGCCCTGAGGGGTGTTCGACCTGGGAAACTTCTCCCAGGTAAACCCCAAGCTTTTTTTTAACACCCGGTATCTCTTTCAGTTTTTCGATATTCGTGTAAAACAAAAATTCTATAAACATGACATGAATGACAAGGATTGTTTAAGAACCAGATTTCACTCTTCATTATTGAGAATTTGCCCACATCTGCGCACCTTGTTGACCCCATGCATGACTTCGTTATTGCAGCTATTCAGTGTATTATATCCCGGCTTGATAGTCACTGTCATCAACTGTCACGTGACAAGTTGATGAAAAATGGTCAGCTTTTCTTTTATTAGCCAGTTTTTTCTATAGGGTTATTTTAAAGGATAATAACTCGGCACCTTCTGAAGATAGAAGGTTTGCTTTTCTCTATATTTTCTCAGAATGTTATCTAGTTTATCTTTACTGCTGCAAACGCTAAACGGACTTTAACTAGTTGAAAAGTTAAAAAAGTACCAAAAGCCTGGATTATGATTCAAATAAAAGAATTTTTTTCAAAAAGATGCAGATAAATGCTCAATTTCCAACATGACTAGGGAATCTCAATGCGCAATGCCCTCTCCACGTCGGCTGATACCAATTGGTACCGAACCAAATCCTGCTCTGATCAGCCAGGGTAATTTCGGGCTCCAGGAGGTGATCAAATGGGTGAATTGGAGAGAAAGGACGAAGAAATAATAACCCTGGATCAATCCTGGCTATAATAGAAGGAAGGAAGGATGAAAACCGAAAATAACAGGGTACCGAGCTCCACTTATTCATACGGCACTGGAATGTAAACCCAGCACCCCGTCTCCGCAGCGGCCTTACCACCAATAGGAACGCCGGAAAGAAAGAGGAGAAGGAACGCCGAGACCGAGTCGCGTACCGTCGCCGCTGCGCTTGTTCTTTTCTGGCGACCGCAGCCGCGTTAAGTACATTTTACCTTTCTCGTATTAGTGAAAGTAGATCGTCAAGCATTTCTCCGCCGAATTAGTCAAGACGCACCCCACGACTCCCCATCTTCAGGAAGGTCATCTCCGGAACTCAACGGGTAAGGCCAACTCATGTATAATAAGTGAAGAATACCACGCTCGACACGTGGCCACAGTGGATCAGTTTCCATAATTTCAAGAATGTTCATTTTTGTCGAGAAAATGGCGTCGCACGTGGTCGAGGTGGAGTTCCTTTGACTGGGCCTTCCTATTTAATTTAATGGTGAATTTTGGTGATTTATTATAAGTGATTATAACATTATTTTTCTTGAAATGTCTCCCCAATGTTGAATCCCTTTTGTGACCAGTGAACTGAGCCCCAGTCGAGTGTTGCCACAAAAAGTATGACCCCTAAACTATGACCCCGTTGAGCATTTCGAATAATTTATATATGGTCACGTAATGGAGCCCCAAGTTGAGTTGTGTCCCGAAACCCAATTTTCTTTAATCATGAGTGAGCCCCTTTTCATGTGTTAACTTATAATTGTGCAATTTCATGGAACTAAGCCCCCAGTCGAGATTTGCTCCAAAGTGTTAACGATAAAAAGATGGATTTCAATTTTCTAGTGTTGAGAAATAACGTATCGAATTCCTTTCAAGTATCACTCAGTCTAGAGCTTGCCCCACCCCCTTCATTATGCGTGAAATTTATAGACTTTGAGCGTCGAGCATTGTGAATGAGTTTTAAATATGGTGTTGATAAATTTTGAATATAATTGCGAATGAATTTTAAATATGGTGTTGATAAATTTCGAATATAATTGTGATTGAATTTTGAATATGTCAGTTGTTGAATTTCGGAGGTAATATTGATGCAAATTTGGAATATGTTACTTGGTAAATTTCGAATGTATTATTGATAGAATTTCAAATGTGTTACTTGCTGAGTTTCAAATGTTTTTGATTGAACTTTGAGCATGTTATGTACTAAATTTCAAGTATGCTCTTGATGGAATTTTGATAGGCTATTTACCGAATTTCGAGGGTACTATTTACTGAATTTCAAGTGCTTTATTGATCAAAATTTAAATATGTTATTTGCCGAATTTAGAGTGTATTATTGATCAAACGTGGAATGTGATATTGATTTATGTATAGGTCATTAGTTTGTTTTGAGATAATTAAGCCACGTGGGTAGTAATTATTTGAGTGAATTTAGAGTTGATAGAGTTAGGCGAGCTGGGCCCACTTTCTCCAGAAACTAAAGATGTTAAGGTTTGAGATTTCGTGAAGCAAATTATTAAAATCATGGTTGAAATATAGAGGTCTAGGTTATGTGCTATTTTGGGGTAATGTTGAGTTTAACTAGAGATTTGAGTTTGGCTATTACTAACTGAATAAATTAGGCTATGATCAGTCATGGGTCATTACTAATTTAGTGAAGTTAGGCTATAGTCAGTTTTGAGGTTATGTTTCACCAATGACTAGACTTCTGAAATCAACATGATGGATAATTTTCTTCAATCGAATTTTGTTAGAGAATTTCAGTTCTAATCGTACGGAATATTTGTGAATGGTTGTTTTTTAGTTTTGTTTAAGGGATTAAATTGAATTTTTCTGGGTGTTGGCCTAGCTCGATTATAGGTTAGAATTGAGCACTCTTAGGTTTTGTTTGAAATTGCCTAGCATGGAGTTCCGGGCAGAGAAGCCTAACCACTCAAGGTTAGTTTAGGTCGAGTATTTTAGGTTAGAATTTAAGATTTTTCTCATTGTTAACATGTCGAGAAAATTATTATTTGAGTCTCGACCAATTTTTAAAATAGTAAACCATTAGATTCTGTCGTGATCCGTCATACGGCAGAGGGTCAATTGTTAAATCGGGCTTGTTATTTCCTTTTTTTTTTTTGGTTAACATGCATCAAATAAATGACATGTTCTATTTGGTGTAAATAATGAGTGTTCATTTATTGGTATTTTTGAATCCTCTTTATTTGCGAAGCACGCCCAACTACCGAGTCTGAGCTGACCGTGCGAGAAGCCGGTACACTGCGTTCCTAGGATTGAGTTTAGTTTATCGTTGTTTTTTTTTTGTGAGATTTCCGGATTTCTATTTAAATAATTTTGAGGTTTGAATTTTGGGAATTTAAGTGACCTCGAACAGGCCTGGCGCTCAACAAAATTAATAGGATATGGCTCGTTAGGTGAAGTTTCGATTTTATTTTTTAGGATTTCAGGTCACCAGCAGGTGTTCTTAAAACATTGTGCTCTGCGGTTGGCATGGGCGCATCGGCACCACGTGGTAATTTCAATTAAATTTTTTTTCTGGCAGGAAAAGTGTACCTGAAAATTTCGAATACCCGGTGCAGATTCGTAGGGGGAATAGGCCTAATAAATGTATGATGGTCTACTGGAAATCGAGGTATGCTTGAAGGGCGACACCTGGCAGGAGGAGACCTGGTCCTGACACGAAGTGAAGTCACCAGAGCACTTTTGAAGTTGAAAACTCGTTTTTCGAGAAAAACGCATCTTAAGTTGGCGAGTTCTGTTACATTTTTCTTCAAACATTGTAGTTACCCACGTCCGGTCACTTGCGGGACATATTAAGAAGATTCATCACGTACGTCATAAAATAAAACCCAGATTGAAGTATGATGAAACGTCACATATGTAACGTAGAACGAAGAAACCAGCCTCAGGACCGAAAATGAATTTACGAGAGAATCAATGTGAAAGAAATACGAACAGGTAGCAAAATGGCCCTCGTAGTAACACACTTCAGCGGTCCGTATCTGTTTGAAGGCTCGAGAATTATGAATGAGAACAACAGCTGATTACGGCTGACCACGGTCAAACATGAACGATAGCAGTGAATAATGAGAATATTATGTGTTATTTTCATGTTTTATCACGACTTATAAAACGAGATTGAAAAAGGGCTGGAAAAGCAATCCGGTAAAACGGTCTAATCGCGCGCATAAAGTGGTGATCAACCGACCCAAACGTATTAGAGCTTCTAGGTATCATACAAGCACGAAGCGTGAGAGTGTTGGTGCAAGAGTCGAGCGGGATGCGAACAAAATCATCTCCAAATTTTGAGCTCCAGAAAATTTAATTTTGAACGTGGAGCAATTTGGATTTTTTATTAGATAGAAGAAATCTTTATGATTCAGAATCAATAAAAACCGAAAAATCAACTTTTTGGTCTTAAGGCTGGTTTCTTCGTTCCACGTCACATATAGTAACAAAATTAACTATTTTAAAACCATGATTTTTTTCCTGAAAGATACTTGCGTGAACAGAGTAGCCATTCATTGAGGAAAATCTTGATTAAAAATGAAAGTGAACTAGTTTCCAAGAAATCTTTCAAGTATTCATATTAAAGCGCGATTTAGTAATGTTCCAAAGTTTTAGAGGACTTCGTTTGGAAGTTATATAATGGAAAAATACCCCAAATTTCTTATCATATGCCTGTCCCAACTTACAAATTCAAAATGGAAAATTGCTAAATAATATTAACAACATTTTTTAAATATATAGTAGTCACATATTGCTCATATTGAGTTGAAAAAAATCTAGCTTATATTTAGGAAAATTTTAATATAGTTAAAAATCAATTTATCAACGTTGTGTCCAATTAATAGTGTTAATATCTATTAGTATTTTTGGGTAATATTTTTCATTAAATGTCCGTCAAATCCTAATGGTGCGCATGTGCAGATGGCACATTTCTAAATTTCAACGCGTAGAATTGGCAGAGACCCATCTGTGCACGTGCATACTTAGGAATGTACTGTATGTGCACAGTTAGGAGGGTACCATATGGACGTCCCTATTCCATAGCGCTCCCGTTTGGCGGTGTACCGCGCCACGTCGCGCTCAGGCGTTGTATTGCGCCACGTCGACATGGAGCTCTCGATAGACGAAAGGCGACGTGGAGCCGCATCGAATGGAGGTGTCGACAATGTGCATGCACACAAATTATGATGTGCGAATAGCTTGAAAAAATATATTTAAAATTATATATGTATTATATTATTATATTCACCAATAGACCTGAGGATGACCGCCAAGGATAAAAAGAGAATATGCACAATCCTCATCGTTCTGATTCAACAAATAACCTATTAATGTATTATTGAAGAATTTGCTTGACACTGTAACTGAAGACTATTCTAGCGCTTCCCTAGATTATATAAGACATGTATACTATAGACGTTATCACATAGATTATACACGTCAAACTTGTCCTTCTGAAATATTTACACTTCATTATAATTGTATCATGAGATTATGATATGAACCAGTTAACTAAAATGCAAAAATCACGTGAATTGAATGAAAGGCAGTACTAAAGAGATTTTTTAAGTCGCTTATGTCTATTCTACTATATTATGAGCTATTTTGAATTTTTCAATTTTGTCCCGGGATTCGTCATCAGCGACCAAAGAAACCACTTAGACTTTCATTCAAATCACGTGACTTGCATTTTAGGTTACCATATTTGATCCCCTATATTAAATCCACCATTTTGATTTCTCGATTTTGACCCCGGAGTTGTCATTAGCGAACAAAAAACTAGGGCATACCCATTTTTATCAAAATCCATTGAGTTTTGTGGCAGTTATTCCAAGTGCGCATATATGCGTCATTACCAGTTTTGTCACAGATTTTTTCTGCGCATATATTCGTCATTACCAGTTAACTGGTTAATATGGATTTTGTATTTTAATCTGAGAAAAGGTAAATATTCAAGTGAGAGATAAAACACCACATTTAAGTATAGATTAAGATTTAAGTCTCAGTTATCGAAAATTCAAAACACCTTAAAAAGCGTTCAATCCTTAAAATAATTCAAGGCAAATTTGGAAATATTATAGAACAGAAGTAAATATTAATGAATGAAAATTTAAATTTTAAGTAAAAGAAAGAGAAGAGTTGTCTCATAAAAGGAGGCTCTCAATTTTAAATCTATGTGACAAGCAATAAATATTAAGAACAACGAAGAAAACGGAAGGTCAATAAGGAAAACAGAAAAAGAAATATGCCTGGTACACGTTAAAAATCGAAGAGAAGGTCAAAGTAAAAATCCATCAGAAAGTGAAAACATCTCCTAATATGTATTGCTTGTGTTATAGATTTAAAATTGAGGCCCTCCTTTTATGAGACAACACTTCTCTTTCTTTTACTTGAAATTTAAATTTTCATTCATTACTATTTATTTCTGTTTATAATATTTTCTACATTATTTGCATGTTTTTTACAGACCTAATCAATTGTTTTGTTTTTTTGACTGATGAGTGTCGAAAACAGTGACCGAAACGTTTCAAAGAGAATTATCGGATCTTTAATTTTGACCTTCATTTTCCTGACTTGCTTCGCTATTTAATTCACAAAAAGGTCGAGACTAAACGTTCAACATTACTAACATGTGGAATTTTGAACGTTATATCAAAATATGGGGATTCTTCCAAATGGTCTCCTTTTTCTTTGGACATGGTTATTCCTCGCTTCTCAAGGAATGGGCAACTATCAAATATAAACAAGGTATTCTCATCAATCAACGAATCTTCGTATTACGCTGTAGGAGCTCCGGCTTGACTTCTTCACACGTCCATTGTAAATTAAGATTTATGTTAAATCATGTTTTTACTTTCTGTTGGATTTTTACTTTGACTTTCTCTTCAATTTTTAAAGTGTACCAGGTATATTTGTTTTTCTGTTTTCCTTATTGACCTTCCGTTTTCTTCGTTGTTCCTGATATTTATTGCTTGTGATATAGTTTTAAAATTGAGGCCCTCCTTTTATGAGACAACTCTTCTCTTTCTTTTACTTAAAATTCAAATTTTCATTCAATACTATTTATTTATGTTTTATAATATTTTCTAAATTATTTGTATGTTTTTTCCAGACTTAATAAATGTTTTTTTTCACTAATGAGGGTCCAAAACAGTGACTGAAATGTTTCAAAGAGAATTATCGAATCTTTTATTTACCTTCATTTGCATGACTTGCTTGTCTATTTAAGGTGAAATAACATTTAATTAGATTTGTAACGTTTGCGATTACCAGTTATAACTGGATATGGATCGATAGCTGGTTGATATCCAGTGTAAGTTGGCAGCTACAGACATAGAAATAAGAGCGGAGCTCGGGCTGACTAGTACTGAATACTACCACTAGGAAGCGCAGAGAGCATTCTCCCGCAACCAAGCTTAAGGTGTTCGCACAAGAAAATCCGTTGTAGTGGTCTGAAGACGTCTGATGGACGTGCCGCCGGCGCACGAACTTATAACGCCAACAAATCGCCTACAACCTGTCGTGCTGCTGCGGTCCGAGCGGTGACGCCAAGTACGTCGCTACTTACACTAGTTCGCAACGCACTTGAGTAAGTGCTGCCACGGACCGCAGCACGGCAGGTTGTACGCGATTGGTTGGCGTTATGTGTGCATGCGCGTACGGCACGTCCGTGAGACGTCTCCAGCGCACTGCAACGGATTTTCTTGTGCGAATACCTTCAGCAGTAAAGGATTTACGAAGACAAAGGCCAAGAGGATCATCACAAGTGGTTGAGCGCCACAGTGGTCGGATAAGCAGGAAAAGTTGCCTAAAATTTAAAAAATCTATATTTTTTTGCGTAACATAAAACCAAATACGGTATTCTATAAACAATTAATCTCTGCATCAAATTCCGGAAGGAATGGACTCTGTCTTACGCAAGTGGATTTCGAGAGGGACCGTAAGATTGCTTGCTCCCATACTTGCGCGAGACGTGTCGAAACGTCAAATTATACGCTCGGTTGCAAGTCCTCTAATTTTTGTTCTAAGTACGCGATTTCATTGACAACATATGGAGATAGTTTCTGGAGGTTCGTATGATAAAATTTCAATAAAGTTGTATTTTATTAATGCATGAAGTATTATAGTAGTGACCTCAAAGTTTTCTTGTCAGAAATTTTTAGCCAACCAAAAATTTATTACAAAACACGATCTCAAAAAAGCTCCGCTGTGATTCCTATTAAAATACAACGTCAATGAGGTGGTGATAGAAAAAATTTAAAATTTAGCTGCACTTAACTGCGACTTTCGTTTTAAACACGTTTACAAAACAGGTGTACGCGCACGGTGAGCAGGCACAGTAGGAGCCGAAACTCGTAAATAATAAAACACGATTTTAACCTCAAATTCGAATTTCTTGACAGCGAAAACCACCTGTCGACTACCATTCCCGAACCTAACGTCAGTTTTTTTTAAGTTGATCCGCCATTTTTTTTTTTGACAATTTAGACCTCAAGTTTGAATTTCTTGACCAGGAAAAAATAAGGGTACTGAATTTCAAGAAAGTTTGCTCACTATTTGAATTTTGGGCAGCTTTTCGGGTGTTTCCGACCACTGTGGAGCATCCCATCAACCGCTCGAGTGGTTCCTCGACTGGATTGACTTCTCTCGCCGGCCTTGCTGCTAGAAGGAAGCCGCTGCAGATTACCGTCGTGGAATTGAGGTAACTTTTTAAACGGTGTACGCTATCCAAGCTGCCGACACTTGAAAAATCTGGGCACGCCATCCCGGCTCCAGAATATACTTTTGATTTTGGTTCAGGCTTTTTGGGTACGCCATCTCGGTTCCGAATCATTTTTTTTTTATTTGAGTTTTTGGGTACGCCACCTCGGCTCTAAAAACTCTATCTTGTCTATTTTTGTGTACGCTATCTCAGCTCCAAACATTTTTAATTTTTTTATTTTCTTGGTACGCTACTTCAGCTCCAGCCTCTGATTTATTTATGTTTTTGGGCATGCCGTCTCGGCTGCAGACATTTTTAACTTGTGTTGATTTGATTTGCATTTATATTGAAAATTGATTTGATATGTTTCCTCCAGCTGAATTCTAGTTTCCTATCCTGGGCAAAAGGCGTACGCTATTTAGGCTGTCTTCTTGCCTACTACCGTCGGTGCACGCTGTCTAGGCTGCCGAGTCTGACCCTGTCTTCCTGGTGTACACCGTCCTGGCTGCCAAGATTGAAAAATAAATCCTCTCTATCAGTGTACGCCATTCAGGCTGCCGCATTCTTAAGATACTCTACGATGAGACTGATAGCTTGTAATAAAATCTACGACTTTCTAAATATTATATTCTGTTCGAATCTGATATCTATTAGTAAATTCTACGAGTCACATAAGATTATATTCTGTGATATTTCGAACCAATTTAAGTATTAATTTTTAATTAATTTAATTTTAATAATTTTCTATTAATAAATTTGAAATCAAAACTGGAACTCTTACAGATGACTCGTAATAAAAAAGGTTGATTTAAACAAAAACGTGCAAATTTTAGAATTATGCATACAGTAATGAAAATATAGAATTTTTCTAATTCATTCAATATAATGTCAGTCACATTTTCATTTTTTCTGTTTGTTTCATTTTTACTCTTGTGATTAAACACCAATTATTCATAAATATAATTCATTTTTTTTTCGTTTATTTGTAAAATTTTTTTTAAACATATATTAAAGTAATTTAGGTAATTACCTTTTCTAGCCCTTATAAATTTTGATATATCCTTCATTTAGGTCGTCTTTTCCGATACGGCAAGCACAGTACAAATGGAATAGTTTTTGACGAATATTTTTACAACATCGCTCGCTCTTAATTAACATGAGTTTTCAATTCTTAATTATATTAATAATGAAATAAAGAAGCCTAAACTTCCTGTTATCCATTACCATGAAACTATTATGTCATTTATTAGTAATGTGTAAACAATTTTTTAATAATTAACTTATAGTTATTCCTTCATTCGCTGTCAACGGATCTTTTAGAGTTATGTTTCCGAAAATATGCACAAAAGTTACAGTCTAAAGAGTACTATTTGAACAATTGTTGAATAATTAATTTCTCCTTAACGCTTAATTAATAAAATGTGTATTTCTAAATTACAGATCAATATATGCCAACAAAATGCTTAAATACGGACGCAAGTACATATTTCAATACAGACGTATTTTTCCGAAATAAAAGGGTGAAAGTTCCATGGTCGTAATTCGTGACCTATGGGAGATAGACGATCTTTTTTTAGATTAATCTCAAATTTCCTGCTGCGCAGCTTTTTCTCTGGCGTTATTAACGTTGCTTCATCCAGAAACAAGCTATTTTGAAGAATATCAACACGGGTAATTTCCCCTGACAAATGGGTAAAAAGAGGCCAGCTTTAGGAGCTCAGAACGCACGGACTATTAACACTAGATCATTTTTGTTTTCAGAATTATTGGAAATTTGATTTTAATCCGCTTATTTTGAAGGAGCATAACTCTGCACATACTGAAGATAGGTTTTCTTCTGTCTTAACGTTCTCAGAATATTGTGTAGTTTAATTTTGCTGCTGGATATTTTTCTGGAAAATGTGATGGGATGGGTTCATCTACGCAAGCACGTCTTTTGAAACTGTTCTCAAAAATATTTCCGGGACGCGTAGTAGTCATTTCTAGAAAATTTGGGATTGGCATCGGGACCACTAAATAAACCGTTTTTACAAAAAGACACACTTTACTCATTTAGAAGCTCGATTCGAAGGGCTCGATATACCCGATGTCTAGACTACGATTTACAGACGAAAATGTTTCTTTATTGCTGCAAAAAGGTGCAGTTAAATCCTATCGACTTTTTTCCTGTCTACTGCAGGTCCCCTATTTGAGCATTATTATAGTTAAATCATTATGAGCCTCAAACAATTTTCCTCCTAAAATAGTTTCGTAAGGGCCCAAAGAGCAACTTGTTTTATCTGTTTTCGAAAAAGAGACATTTAGGATATCACAAAAATTAAAGCCTTGAGAACCAGAAACACTGACTCTTTTGACGTAGTTATTCCAATCACTTGTAACATTTTTATTACAATTTGGATCACAAATAATATTATATTTTAGTTATACATTTTTTCAAACATTAAATTAATGATGCGAAGGAATCTCGTTTACATGTAGGATTTTAAAATTCTTCGAGATTGGGTTTCGGCTGCCTAACGGAGTTTGCTTAATTTCTTTTGAGGTCATTTTTCCAATCGCGCCAGTGGCCATGTTTAGTTTCACCCGTCCTCTACCGATAAATTGTGATGAATATATTCCACGCAGATGACTACTGCCCTCCAATATGGCCAGGATGTCACCAGTGGAGGTTGTTAAAACATTTCGCTCTTCCGTTGGCATCGGCGCTCGGGCATTACCTGCTACAATCAATTCAATTGGTTTATCGGCAGGGAAAGTGAATCTGCGAACTTCGAATACCTGGTGGGGATTCGTGTGGGAAATAAGCCTAATAAACCTAAGCTGATGAACATCAAATCCAAGTATGAGTAAAGAACGATGCCTGGTACGAGACGTAGACATGGAACGATGAGGATGCCCGGGAGGAGGAGACCTAGAGCTGACACGACGAGAAGGCTCGGCAGGATAAAGAGACCTTTCAGTAGAACAATGTCTGTCCGGTGAATCAGAAGTTTCCGCACGCGGAACATCAGAATTAGAGTCACCATTAGGCAAAAAATCGATCTGTAAACTCAGCTCTGCAACATGAAACAGAGGATTAAATTTTTCTTAAAGTAAACAATCGTGTGTTGGTATATAATGAACAATTTGTGGCAATATTGCGAGGAATGTTTGATGACACTGAGGGATATTTCACCTGGGAAACTTCTCCCAGGGAAACCCCAAGCTTTTTTTAGCACCCGGTGTGTCCTTCAGTATTTCGATATTTATGTAAAAAAAAATTCTAGACACAGGATATGAATAAGAAGGATTGCTTAATAATCATATTTCACTCTTCATTACTAAGAATTTGCGCACATCTACGCACCTTGCTTACCCCGTGCATGACTTCTTTCTTGTAGCTGTTCAGTGTCTTATTTCCCGGCTTGATAGCCACTGTCACTAATTGTCACATAAACTTTCGTTTCTTGAAAAATCTGATTTAACCGATTATTGAAGGTTTCAATTCTTCTCAAGAATTATTGCTGAATTCAATATCATATAAAAAATAGCTTTCAATATTCGTTGACGCGATATACAACTTTTTTGACAGTTTCGTAATGTTTGAGTAATATGGGTGTCCTGACTGTACTTTTACGTTGTTGCGTATACTGCTCCGATCATCTACCGGAACGGAAACAAGAACGATCAATCAGGAGTCAGAGCGCCATTCCCTGGTTGCGATTATCAATTTTAATTCAAAGAAAAATGAATCATCCGTCAGTGCGTCTCCAAATCTGGACATTATTATTGTATAAATATTTATGTACCTGGTTATGCATAAGTAATTCGTTAAATAAAAAAAAATATTGAAATAATACATCTCGTCTTTTCTAATCAGACAACAAACTTATTAATGTATTACTAAAGAATATAATTAACACTGTAACTGAAGGATATTGGAGTGTTCCTTCAGATTGTATAAGACATTTATTCTATAGTCGCTATCTCATATATTATAATCGTTAATCTTATCACTCTGAGATATTTAGTCAGTTGGCATGTGCGCTAGTCATGACTCACAAGTAGCCAGGAACCTTAGAACAATAGGATGGAAAAACAAAGCTTTTCAAGATTAGAGTTGGAAAGTGAAATCCATGATATCACCAGCGGATGTTCTTAAAACATTACGCTCTTCGGTTGGCATGGGCGCAGCGGCAACACGTGGTGCTTTTAATTTAATTGGTTTATCGACAGGGAAAGTGTGCCTGCACATTTCGTACACTCGGTGCAGATTCGTGTGGTAAATAGGCTTAGTAAATCTATGCTGTTCAAGTGGAAATCGAAGTATGCTTAAAGAGCGACACCTGGCAAGAGGAGACCTGGTCCTGACACGAAGTGGAGTCTCGGCAGGAGGTAGATACCTTTCAGGAGAATAATATAGGTCAGCAGAATAAGAAACCTATAGATTGAAAACTGATTCACCAGAGCACTTTTGAAGTTAAACTCTGAAAACTTGCTCTTCGAGGAAAACGCATCTTAAGTTGGCGAGTTCTGTTAAATTTTTTCTTCATACATTGTTGTTAGCCAGGTCCGGTCACTGGCGGGACATATGAGATAGAATCATCATGTACATCATGAGATAGAATCTGGATTGGAGTATGATAGATAAACGTTTATTTTTTAGCCTGCTGGCCTTAAAAAATTGACTTGCTTACACTTCCATTTTTTACAGAATTTTCTTACAACTAACCCTTAAAACTAACATCCTTCCACACCTCACATCTAACGCCGCTCGCTCTTATCGCATTGCCTTCCTCGCTTCGCCTCGCCTCGCTCGCATGTCCCTACTTTCTTGCTTGCCTCGCATTACCAAACTCTGCCTCCGCGACTAATACCTAATACTTATCTACTATTTACAATATTTACAATTACTTATATTTACTTCCTCCTCTATTTACAATCTTTCCTTCTCCATTCCTCTTCCTCCTTCCTTCTCTTCTTCTCCATCTTTCCCAATACTCCCTTCACCCATGCTACTGCCCTTTTGTCCCCCCTTTCATGCATCAATACCTCCATGCTTATCCCACTCCTTTCCACCTCCACGCACTCCTCCAACCAGTGCTTCACTCTTGCCTCCCCCTTCCCACATAGTTCACACATCCTCTTTTCCTAGCGAGCCAGAACCTATTGAAACCCTCCATGCACCCACATCTCATCCTCGCTATAAGCTCCTGACTTCCTTTCTCTCCTTTCTCACACAAATATTGCGCTCTCGCCCTTGGCATAATCCACACATAGTTCCCATTAAACCTTGTCTCTCTTATTCTCTCTTCCCCTGCTGTCTTCTCTCTCTCCATGCTGTTTTTCTTAACCAACTCATATACCTTCCTTCCTTCCTTCCTCATGCATCCTTCTCAATTCATCCATATGCAGTCCATTCGTTCTAAAATACCTTTCTCTTTCAACCTCCATCTTCCCACCCCCTCTCCTGTTCTCCTTCTCCCACCAACACTCCCTAACCAGCTTACTTCCCCCTTCTTCCAAAAATGTCTCCTCATATTTACACGCTCGACTCCCCGCTAGAATCCCTACACTCGTTCTCCCCGTCTCCCTCCTCACAATATAATTAGGCGTGTTCCTTGCCAACCCCAGTGTCCACTTTACATATCTCTCCTGTATCCTATTTACCTCTTCGCTTTCCTTCCACCCCCACACCTCTACTCCATACAATAGCACACTCATCACTAGTGAGTCAAACAATTTCATTCTCCTTCCAAAATCATCTGCGAATAACTTCTTTCCCAACCCCCACACCTGCCTCATCACCACATTTGCCCTCCTCACTCTCTCTTTTATGTGACCATCCACTCCGCCATTCCTCCGAAACAAGAAGCCCAGGTACACAAACTCTTTCACCGCCTGCACCGCCTTTCCCTTCCACTTCCACTGCCCTTCCTTATCCCTTCCACCTCCTTTTCTGAAAACCATAACCTTGGACTTTTCCGCATTCAGTTCTAACCTGTTCTTATCCAGGTATCTTCTCAACCTCTTCATCATGGATTGGAGCATGATGAAACGTTACATATATGACGTGGAACGAACAAACCAATCTTAAGATCAAAAATGAGTTTACAAGAAAATCAAAGTGAAAGGAAGACGAACATGTAGCAAAGACAAAAACTAAAACAGTTCAGCGGTCCGTACCTGTTTGAAGGCTCGCGAAATATAAATGAGCACAACAGCTGACTACGGCTGACCACGGTCAAACATGAACGGTAGCAGTGAATAATGATCATATTATGTGTTATTTTCATGTTTTATCACGATTTATGAAACGAAATTGAAAAAGGGCTGGAAAAACAATCCGGTGAAACTGTCTAATCGCGCGCATAAAGTGGTGATCAACCGACCCAAACATATTAGAGCTTCGAGGTATCCTACAAGCACGAAGCGTGAGAGTGTTTGAAGGCATTGAGGGATGATTGCCCTAGGAAACTTCTCTCAGAGAAATCACAAGTTTTTTATCTTAAAATTGAATAAAAAAGCTACCAAAAGTTGACAGCTGGAAATTGAATTTGTTCAGAGACACTTTTTTTGCCTTACTGTGCCGCGTGCAAAGTTGGGAGTTTCTCACCTATGCACGTGCAAGGATGGTACAATCCCAACTGTACGCGTTTAACTTAAAGACAATAAAGTCGAACTTAATCATCCACGTGCACAGAGCGTACAATTCTAACGGTAGGCATGTACAGATGGTACATTTCTAAATCTCAACGCGTACACTGTAAAAAAATTCTGTGTTATTTTACATCTTACTACATTGGAAACCAATTGACCCAAATAATACGTAGTGAATTTACAAGAGTCTGCATGAATGAACGAAACTCTTGCGTACAAAAAACGAACGCTAATGAAAAAAAAACTGGGTGTAAATTCACAGCCACGTGCGTGGAAAAACTTTGTGCTTGTGAGTTGACAACAGAAACGTAAATTGTCCATCAGTCGGTAAAGAACAGTCTCTCTCTCCCTCATCCAAATTTTCGCCCTCAAACAGTCCGTCTCATCTAATGAGGAATCTGTTGTAAACAAATGGAGGTAGAATATCCAGACCCACAGAAATCTATTTTTTTATAAATGCACTGAAAAACCCTGTGAAAAAAGTCGCAATAACACGACCTTTGTTTGCTGGCCTAAGCGCTTGTCTGTCTGCTTGCTGCTGGTCGCTCGGCTGATCGCGACTTCAGGTTTTTCTGCGATATGCCGATCTGGTCCGAAACGCGTCTCCATCAGTAGCAATAACATATGGACGTCTTAATTTCATACCGCTCCTTATTGCGTTTAGGCGGTGTACCGCGCCACGTGGCGTTTAGGCGTTGTATTGGACCACGTCAACATGGAGCTTTAGAGAGACGAACGGCGACGTGGAGACGCACGGAATGGAAGTGTCGACAATGTGCATGTGCGCAAATTATGATTTGCGAATAGCTTAACGAAATATGATTGAAATTATATATGTATTATATTATTATATTCACCAATAGAACTGAGGGTGGCCACCAAGGATAAAAAGAGAGTATGAACAATCTTCATATTTTCTAATTAGTTAAAGAACTTGTTAATATATTAATAAACAATTTTTTTAACACTGTAACTGAAGAATATTCTCGTGCTTCCTTAGATTACATACGACATATATCCTATAGAAATTATCTCACTGGTTATAAACGTCAAGCTTGTCCTTCAGCAAGATTTACATTTCATTATAATTGTGTCATGAAATTGAGACATTAATATGGATTTTGTATTTTAATCTGACAAAATAAGTCAAATAAGATAAAACACCACATTAAGATATTAATTTAAATGTAAATCTAAGTTATCGAAAATTCGAATACAAGGCCTGAAAAAGCGTTTAGTCTTTGAAATAATTCAAGGCGAATTTTAATGATACACGTATTTGAAAGAATTTAAACAAATAAGACGTCATTATTTCCATTGAATCGAATGGCCTAATCATTTTTTGCATCTACACGGAGAAAAATGGAAGTTCATATAGGCCATCGAGATGTGCAGACAGACTATATTGCAGGGTCAACTATAGGGCAGCCCTTGAAGATGGCTAAAGCGACTATCTCTAGAAGATTAAAACAAGAGGTTCAAATCGATTATCTCAGAGTTTCGACTTGGTCATCTCGGAAAGTCGACTCAAGCTTCATAGAGAGTCGAACCGATCATGAGAGATGGTGGAACTGATCATTATAAAGGGTCGAATCGCTCATCATAGAAAGTTGATTTGGTCATATCAGATAGTCGACTTGATCTCCACGGACAGTCGACCTGGCCATCTTAGGAGGTCAATTTGATTATCCTACATTTTCTCTATTTGTTGTCCTTTTCCCACTTATTTCAGTCTCTCTCTTATAAGAGACTGGAAATTATAAAATTAAGTGGAACCTATAAAACCTGAAAATTTATATGCAATACATGAATTCTGAAAGCATTTTTTATTCTTTGTACAGAGTGAGGTGTATAGGACATAATTTGATATGCAATAACAGTGCAAATTGACAATATATTTTTGGGAGCACGAAAGGCTAAGGACACGGCACGGTGTCACACTGAATCGTAAGATTTCAAACATTGAAGTGAATTCAGAAACCAATATCCCACATCTCGTTACTTTCTGCATCATCAATAAATGCTGAAATTTTTTGCACCTTTTCAGTTTGAAACGACACGGTGACGACAAATTGATAGCTGAACGTCCAGTTACGCATTTATCCTAAATCCTTTGGAAGCATCAAATTTGATGTTCTCTCTTATGCAGTTCACTCTCCACGCATATTCGAAATATTGAAAAAGCAGTTTAAACTTGTTAAAACTATGTTTAAGTTCAATAAACAGCAAATGTGACGCTGAACGGCTCAATCACATTCACTTACTCCGAAATTGCTCTGAACCACAGTGCTCCCAACTCTTGTATCCTGTCACACTGCATCCATCGCGTCGACAACCGGATTGATTGAGGTTGGCGCGCTTATTTGAAATGATTAAATGTGAAAAGCTATTTTGAACAGCAAATAATCAGAGTAAAGTTATTAAAAATAATTCTTTGCTCACAAAAAGGACCTGTTTAGTAAAATTTAAATTATTTATTAGATTTTTTCCTTAAAAATAAATGATAAATTTTAATTTTTAAATAAAGGAATATATTTTTCATCTTAAATATGAATTTACAATAATCCCTAATATTCGTATGCACTTCACATTTATTATTTGTTGTGAACGTTTGACTTACACATTTATTAATTTTAAATAAACACGCCAACGGTAACTAATCAGGTTGGCCCTCCGCGATGGGTAATTTGCTCTTCCGTGGATGATCAAAATGAGTGAAAACAAGATGATCGTATTGACCATCCCAAAAGGATACTTCGATTATCCCTGATAGTGAGTCTGACCTTCTTACAACACTCCGACTGTCCATAAAATAAGAGTGTCTCTAACTATGTCGAAAAAATTCTGAAAGGCTCTTTAGACCTTCTAGAATAACGGACTGGCTCTCTAAATGTTGACCCTCTAACTTTGACCATCCATTTTTTTCCGTGTACTATGCCGATAAATCGAAATTGTAGTTCTTACTTTGAGCTCCGAAAAAGAATCTCTGCCAGCTTTGAGCGAAACTAATTACTGTTAGAATATAAAAAATTAGCAAAATATGTCAGAACTATCATAATATAATTACTGTAATAATTATTTTTCTGATATATTCTTTAAAAGTCATTCTTCGTTGAAATTAGAAATAACGAATTGATTATATTATCTTATTTTACATTATATTATAGTATTATTTTATTGCAGTTAAATATTGAATTTTCAACCATCATCCCCTTAAACAGGGGTTAACTAGCCCCTGTGGCTAACATACACAAAATTCTTAATTTTCATCCAAGTTAAATTTTATTTTTGAATGCATAATGAAGTGGTTTAAAAATACAAAACGTTATACCCATTTACATTCCGTTTCAGATTCAATGTAAGTAAACTACCCTTAATGTAAATTTTCATTTTTTGGAACAATTGTAACAGTTTCAATCTAATGATCGTAGTGAAAAATTATCTCCAGGACAGAAATCATTGTGGAAAATAAAAACACCGCTATCTACCAGCATTAGGTACCACCATTCAATTAATTATTGTGGTATACAAAATTTTCCAGAAATTTATTTTAATTATTTCCTATAATATTTTGTAGAAAATATAATTGTTTTGCGGTACTCAAATATATTCTATGAGATTATTATATTTAATTTTTTTACATTTGACGAGCACCTGCTGGTAAAACTGTCGTCCCCACAGTAATTATAAAAGAAAGCATAGGTATGATGCAGCCATTAGACGTATATGGATTAGAAGTTTGGAAACATTTTGTTAAACGTTTTTCAGATGATGTTTTATTACATAATTATGACAGCAGTTTACACTTCTCTTTAAAGGATTAATTTCACTGAAAATTATAGTTCTCAAGTAATTATGCAAAAACTTTGAAGGATGATGAGCATACGGGGTCAAATGAGACACTGCATTTTCTCCCAAAATTGGTGATTTTTGTTGCTGTTCTTTTCAGAAATAACAGGAATAATTATTTTTAATTTCTCGGAAAAAGAAAAATAATTAAATAGAGTAGATGTAGTTAAAATAAAAATGATAAAAATGTCAAAACCTGAATCCTGTTATTCTATGATATCATAGAACGAAAAGAAATGATTGACAATAACAGATAATATCTTTAAACTTAAGTTGGTCGTGAAGTTTATTTAACAAACTTGAATGTACTAACGCATTTATACACAATTAATTAAAAAAACCAGTTAATATTGAAGTTTTAATCAGGAGAAAAGTTTTTGTTCGCAAGATTTGAGCTGTTTTTAGTGGAAGTTTCGAAAATATGTATATAAAGATTTAAAGCAGAGTTGCAATAGTGAAAACTTACAAAAGAAAAACTGACATTCGTGGTTAGAAGAGTCAATGACTGATATTGTAAAATCTGTTATATCAAGAAATTCTAGTGTCGGAGCACCTGCAATTGGGTTTGTTTATACATTTTATTTCTTTAGTAGTTTCCTCAGAATATTCAAAACGAAATTTTTATTCATATTGACAATGACAAGTTGCAGAAGGCTTCTAAAATTTATATTTAACATCATTTCTTTGAATATTTAAGAAAAATCATAATTTTTAAGCAGGGCAAAATTATAGTTTTTAGGTGTGAATTTTGTGAAAACATTTTGTAAATTATTTTTAAAAAATTTTAGAAATATGTTATAAATGAAAAATTTCAAATAAATATAAATTAAACTTGAAAGGAGAAAAGTTATAATATAAAGGAAAAATTTGAATTAATTAACCATTAAATGCAACTATCCTGTCAAATATTTATAAAATCCTTCCCCTAAGTAATCAGACTTAATTATACCTTATAAAATTATTTATTGAACATTTTACAGAGCATAAATTGGTACGAATAATCATATTCCTCAGTTGTGAAAACAATTATATTTTGTCGTGATGCTCATTTCCATTCTCAGAATACTTCAAATAATCTTCTATGTGTACGAAAGACACGAAAAATAATCTTCTATTAAGAAAAACTAATAAATAGTTGAGGTATCTCATCTCGTCCCAATACGTGTCTCGTCGCGCCCCAGAGCATAGGACGAGATGAGACATGTGCACAAATTATAATTTTCGTATTTTTATCGCAGTTACTATTTTTGGAAAACTTCGTCTTTCATGAAATTGATACTCGAAGGTTCATAGAATGTATAGAACCACTTACATTTCTAAAAACTACTATAGATTTCAAATATTTCACTGAAAATTATAACTATGCTCATCTCGCCCCGGCCTCCCCTACGCAAAGACGTATTTTGAAACATTTTTCAAAAATATTTCCGTGACGCGTAGATGTCATTTCTAGCCAATTTGGGATTAGCATCAGGACTAATAATTAAACCGTTATTGCAAAAAAAATTCACTTTACTTACTTAGAAGCTAGATTCGAAGGGTAAAAAGTATCCAATTCCTGAACTATGATTTAGAAACGAAAATGTTTCTTTATTGTTGCAAAAAGGTGCAGTTAAATGCTGTCGAATTTTTTCCTATCTATTGCAGGGTGATCTCCCCAATTTGAACATTATTATAGTTGAATCCTTATAAGCCTATAATCATTTTCCTTCCAAAACATTTTCGTAAGGGCATAAAAAGCAACTTGTTTTATCTGTTTCCGTAGAAGAGAGACATAGGAATTCACAAAATATTAAAGCGTTGAGAACCACAAACACTGACTCTTTTCATGTAATTATTCCAATCAGTTATAACATTCTGATTACAATTTGGATAACAAATAATATTATATTTTAGTTTTATATTTTTGCAAAAATTAAATTAATGATGCGAAGGAATCTCGTTTACATGTAGGATTCTAAAATTCTTTGAGATTGGGTTTCGGTTGCCTAAGGGAGTTTGCTTAATTTCTTCTGGGGACATTTTTTCCATGTCGCCACTGACCATGTTTAGTTTCACCCGTTCTCTACTGAAAAATTTTGATGAATATATTCCACGCAGATGACTGCCACCCTCCAATATGGCCAAGATGTCACCAGTGGAGGTCGTTAAAACATTTCGTTCTTCCGTTGGCATCGGCGCACGGGCATTATTTGCTACAATCAATGTAATTGGCTTATCGGCAGGAAAAGTGAATCTGCGAACTTCGAATATCTGGTGCGGATTCGTGTGGGGGATAAGCCTAATAAATCTAAGCTCACGAACATCAAATCCAAAAATGAGTAAAGAACGATGCCTGATAGGAGACGGGGACATGGAACGATAAGGATGCCCGGCAGATGGAGACCTGGATCTGGCGCGACAAGAAGGCTCGGCAGGATGAAGATACCTTTGAGAAGAACACTGTCTGTCCGGTGAATCAATAGTTCCCGAACGAGGAACATAAGAAATAGGGTCGCCATTGGGCAAACAATCGAAATGTAAACTCAGCTCTGCAACATCAAACAGAAGATTAAATTTTTCTTAAAGAAGACACTCGTATTTTGGTATATCATGAGCAATTTGTGGCAATATTGTGAGGCATGTTTGATGGCACTGAGGGATGTTTGACCTGGGAAACATCTCCCAGGGAAACCCCAAGCTTTTTTCAACACCCGGTATGCCTTTCAGTTTATCGATATTTCTGTAAAACAAAAATTTATAAAAATGTTATGAATGAGAAAGATTGTTTAAGAACCAGATTTGACTCTTCATTATTGAGAATTTGCGCACATCTGCGCACCTTGTTTATCCCGTGGATGACTTCGTTATTGCAGCTATTCAGTGTCTTATATCCCGTCTTGATAGTCACTGTCACTAATTGTCACATAAACTTTAATTTCTTGAAAAACCTGATTCAAAAGATTATTAAAGGTTGCAATTTATCTCAATCATTATTCCTAAATTCAATATCATTTGAAAAATACGTTTAAATATTCGTTGACGCGACATACGACTTAAGGACAGTTCCTAATTCTATTACGCGCCTCTTTCTCTAGATCAGAAGTAGTACCCTTAACTTTGACCGGATTCGCCAGACTATTCAAAGCTTCCGAAAAAGTATGCCAGTTCCGCTACTGTCGCTTGGCCACGTCTTCAAATCCG
This sequence comes from Andricus curvator, assembly GCA_932195095.1. Classification (NCBI taxonomy): domain Eukaryota; kingdom Metazoa; phylum Arthropoda; class Insecta; order Hymenoptera; family Cynipidae; genus Andricus; species Andricus curvator. The sequence continues at coordinate 196,004 of CAKNYM010053056.1, read as the reverse complement.
CATTCCTTTTCTTTGTGCCGGACAAGCCACACAAGTTTTTTTGATTTTCATAAAAATGGGGAAAAGACGCAGAAAATATTACTCATCTTCCGATGATGAGAAAAGTAGAACGGAGAGGCGAGTTCGAAAGTTATAGTGAATGCTAGAAGAGAGGAAACATAAAAGTTGGAACTACAAACGTCGTAAGTAGCATTTTTAGGTTAGAAACTCTTTGTTCTTTTATTTTCTTCGCAGTTTGACAATGCAACATTTCATTTTATTCTTCTCACTTTGAAGAAATAGGCGTTTTTTCAAAAAGAACATGAACTATAAAGAGAGAATAAGATTCCTTTGTTATGTATTTCATCCAATATGATTGAGTTATTACTTCCTTTCGAGCCGTTTATTGAGTTATCACTCAAAAACTGCTTATACTGTATTATTATGTGTTAGCTATTTTAATTAAGTTTTTACTTAATTACTATATTACTAGCAATTACAAATAATTTCTACTCTGATAACAGAAGAGTTATCACTCGAATGTACAAGAGATCTGGTTTTTTGCATTCAAGTTAATACTTAATCAAAATTGATAGTAGTCTTACAGACGAATCGAAAATAAAAAATTATATAAATAAAAGAGTAATCAATTACTGGACAATGTAATTTACTGAGTTATTACTCGATTTTGTGAAAATAAATGTTTCTTTGCCAGAAAAATGACCCAATTTAAAATTAAATTATTTTATAAATATAATCTTTGTTTTTAATAGGCAGATCGTATTCTTCGAGTTCTTCGACAAGTTCATCTTCAGCTACCGATTTCCGAAATTAGAAAGATCCCTCAAGACTCCTCAAGCAAATTTAATGAAGATTAGGATATGGACCTAGCAGAGCAAGTTGATATTTCTCCAGATCTATCCAAGGGCGACAACCCAGAAAAGGTTCAAGGCACAGAAAAGAATATTACTCAGCCTAATGCTGCCTCACCTGTTATCCAAGATCCCAAAAGTCTTGGTCCAGATGTTTGAAACGTCATTGGCGAACGAATTATAAAGGAACGCATCCTGGCTTCTTCAATTCTCGAAGAATTTGTCGTTAGGTGGGAGAATATCTTAAAAAAGGGATTAGCAGATATAAGGGCGGTTAGTCTTCAGGATGTTATATTCAAGAGAGTTGATCGCATCAGGGAAAGACAAGAAAAGTTGACAGCTGGTCTGAAACCAATTGGGAAAGCTCTATCGACAATTCTTAAGGAAGGAGAGGAAAAAGTTGATTTAGCTCTGGTTGAATATCTCAGCGATGTTGGTAGACTGTTGGCGGATTTACAGCGTGATGAGTCGACTATAAGAAGAAATCTTTTACTTTCTAATTTCACTGCCTATAAGCAAACTTTGAGCGAAACGACATCAGACGAATAATTATTTGGAAAAGATCTTGCAGAAAAGTTGTAGGCAAAAAAGGCCTCAGATCAAGCAAGTAAAGAACTTAAGGCTCTCGCAAAACCTAAGTTACCTGCTGGTAAAAAAAATCCAAATTCCCTCTTCGGCTACCTCGAGCGTGAACAATTATCTGACGTTGAGCAACAAGAACCAGTGAATTTCTCAGAACAACAGGAACCAATCGAATTCTCAGAGCGGCAGAAATCAATGGAATCTTCAGAATAGCAGGAACAGGGGCAGGAATGCACCACAGGCAGACTTAAATATTTCCTATGCAATTGGAAAGAAATTACTTCCGATCCTATCATACTGGCTTCGATTCAGGGTTATAAAATGCCTTTTCATACAAAGGTTTATCAAAGTAATGTCCCAAAAGAAACCCATTGGTCTCCCAAAAAATTTAATAATATCTCAAAATGCATTTTCGTATTAACACAAAAGGGAGAAATAGAAGAGTGCAAATGGGAAGCAGGATAATTTATCTAAAAAAATTTTCTGGTAAATAAACCAGATGCTTCTTTTAGATTTATTTTGAAATTAAAAGGTCTAAACCAATTTGTAGAGACAGAGAACTTTAAGCTCGAAGACTGGAGAACAGTCGTAAAACTTATTAGGCCTGATTGCCAACTAGCTTCCATAGATTTAAAAGACGCGTATCACTTAATACCAGTAGCAGAATCACAAAGGGTATATTTAAGATTCCATCTCAACGGCAAGTTACGTCAATATACCTGCTTACCTTTTGGACTTAGCTCTGCTCCCTATGTTTTTACAAAAATCTTAAAGTCGTTGATAGCGCGATTAAGAAATCAAGGATTCCTTTCAGTCGTATATCTAGACGATTGGCTATTATTTGCTGATACTAAACAAAAATGTTCAGAAAATATATCATCCACATACACAATGTTAGAAAATCTCGGCTTTGTTGTTAATTTTAAAAAGAGACAATTAACACATGGAAGAGAGAAAAAATATTTGGGATATATGTTTAATTCAGAGGCTATGATAACTCAACTACCACAGCAAAAGGTCCATAAAGTATTGTCTTTGATCAGTAATTTAGAAACTCATTCAATTTGTAAGATACGTCAATTTGCGGAATTCATAGGTACAATAATTTCATGTTGTCATACGGGAAAATATGGTGACGGTCAAACTAAGGTCTTCGAGAGAAAGAAATTTGAAGCTTTAAAAATTAATAATAACAATTACGAATCAAAAATGGTCATTTCTGATCAAGTACCTGAAGAGTTAAACTGGTGGACATTAAACATTATATCAGCAAAAAACTCTATCGGGCCGATAGAATTTTGCCTCGGAATTTTTTCTGATGCCTCCTTAACTGTTTGGGGTATTGCATGTGGAGATAGAAGAAGCCATGGATTCTGGGAAAAACAAGAACGAAACTGTCATATCAACATTCTAGAATTAAAAACTGATTCCGTCTGTTTGAAATGTTTTGTCAAAGATTTTGAAAATTGCAATATTCTTTTAAGGGTTGATAACACCACCGAGTTATCTTACATAAACAGAATGGGTGGTGTTCGATTTCAAAACTTAAACAGGTTATCACGTGCGATATGGGAATGGTGTGAAGCGAGGATTTTCGCCTCATATATTAGCTCGCAAGATAATTGCGTTGCAGATTTGGAATCTCGAAGAAAGGAACCAGAGACAGAATATCAATTTTCGAATGATGCGTTTAAGAAAATTGTTCTTTATTTTGGGAAGCCGGAAGTAGATTTATTTTCAAGTCGCATTAACTTTAAGTTATCTTGGTTTCCAGATCCAGAGAGTATAGCCGTTGATGCTTTTACGGTACCCTGTTCAGGTTTCTATTTTTATGCATTTCCTCCGTTTGCAATTATTTTAAAAGTTCTGGATCAAATGAAATCCGAAGAAGCATTAATGATTATAATAATCCCAGATTGGCCAACACAACCCTGGCATTCATTGTTTCTAAGCCTTCTACAATCCAAGCCGATAAAATTGAAACGAGATATTAACCTTCTTTGTTCTCCAAACAGAGATCCACACCCACTGGGGAAAAGCCTATACCCTGGTGGCAGGAATTTTATCCGGAAGGCATACGAGAAAAAAGGACTCACGGGTAAGATATTATGATATCCATAGATATTATGATATCGTCGCTGGCTACATGTTCACTAAAACAGTACGAGGGTTGTTTGAAAAAATGGTGGATGTTCAACTGCAAAAAAGGCACTAATCCGTTCGACAGTTTCATCGATAACGTTTTATTATTGCTCACAGAAGAGTTCAAAAAGGGAGCGTCTCGCGGATCCTTACATAGCTTAAGATCAGCAATTTTACTTATAGTTGGAAAAGAAACGGCTCAAATAACAGACTGATGCGATTTTTAAAAGGATTCTACAATCAGAGACCCACTAAACTGAAGTACGACCAGACGTGGGACCCCATGATCGTTTTGAAGCACTTGTCAACCTTAGTTCTTCATAATGAGATTTGACTAGAAAAGTTATCAATGAAACTCGCGACCTTGCTTGCACTCATTACGGGGCACCGCATGCAGACCTTGGCCTTAATCAACATACAAAATATTATGCAAAAGAGAGATAAGCTTGAGATTAGGATTCCAGACAGAATAAAAACGTCTGGACTCAACGGAAAGCAGCCGCTGCTTACAATTCCATTCTACCCTAAAGACGAAAGCATCTGTGTAGCTACAATTTTAAAATGTTATTTGGAGAGAACTTCAGAAACCAGAGGAAGCACTGACAACCTATTGATCTCCTTCAAACGTCCTTTTTATGCAGTATCATCTCGAAAGCTATATTTTTCAGCTAGTCTGATGTTGTCTTTATGTTCTTTTATCTTTATTCTAAGTCGATGACTAGTTCGACCAACATAATTCATACCGCAAGAACAAGTAATTCTATAAATCAAATTACAACGGTCTAATAAGTTAAGTTTATCCTTTCCTAATACAATGTATTTATCAAGTTTATGTTTAGTTCTGAAAATAGTTTTGATGTTATAATTTTTCAGAAGTCTATGAAGTCATATGAAGATTTAGTGCGTTTTCTTTCCCTTGGCCTGGGATATCTGTTTGGCTAGAGGCTCGGCGTAAATGTAACCTTGCGTCTTCAAAAGCCAAGCATCCAGGCTTTCCATCCCTTGTGGCTGGTTTGATCTACTCGTCGGCGGCTGGAGATGAGTCCTCTTTCCTCCCGATCGTATAAACGACTCCCACGGATTCAACTTTCGCATATCAGGCTCGAGGCGAGGTAGACGGAGTTTGCATCTCCTGAAAGAATTTGCTGATGGCGAATTTTTGTTCTTCGAGGCTGTGGACAGCCGGAGCAGACTTCTCGACGTTTCCTGGATAAGCCAGAACAGTTGCGTCCCTTTTTGACAGAACGAAGAGCCGCCGTACGGGCATGGGGTAGCGTACGTGGTCCTTCCTTCGAAGATATCGTGCGTATCTCGGACTACCTCTTGACAGAAGAGGCAGGCGCCGTCAAAATACTGGTGTCGGCAGGTCCAATATAATATAACTGTTCAATTCTACTTAATTCAACCCTTTACATTACTCGCTTTTCTAAATAAAATAAAACTGGAAATCACATATTCTATATTATAACTATTATCGTACTTAATTTAATTGATTCGAGAACTAAAAGGAAAATTGGAGAGGAGAGCCACTGTATAGGTTAAGGTTCTAATGCTACGCCGTACCCATAAAAATTCCGCGCTCTTGCCGTGTCGCCTGTCACGTACACCGTACGTTGAGGTCACGAAACAAGCTCGTGAAGGCGAGAGCCGGGAAACTCGACTTTGGTGAGCCGATGCTTGAATGAAATTCCCAGCAGTGGCTCTCAAAACTCAGAGTTTCATGACTCTCCCTTTTTACATTTATGAATGTATATCAAAGTAATAATGCGTAAATGGGCGTAAAGCACGCAATAATACGTAATAGGGATTTCTTCGTACTAGTTTTTGACGAGTGTATTTCCCCTCGGTATGTTGGTATATGATGAATCCCTTGTGGCAATATTGTGACGCAGGTTTAAGGGCATTGAGGGATGATTGCCCTAAGAAACTTCTTTAGAGAAATCACAAGATTTTTCGTCTTAAAATTGGATAAAAAAGCCACCAAAAGTTCACAGCTGGAAATTGAATTTGTCCAGAGACACTTTTTTTGCCTTATTGTGCGGCGTGCAAAGTTGGGAGTGTCCCATCTATGCACGTGCAAGGATGGCACAATCCCAACTCAGCACGTTTAACTTAAAACAATAAAATTCCAACTTACTCATCCACGTGCACAGAACGTACAATCCAAACCTTCCGCATATACAGATGGTACATTTCTAAATTTATTGTGTTTGTGCGATGTACCGCGCCATGCCACGTGGCGTTTAGGCGTTTTATTGCACCATGTCGACATGGAGCTATAGAGAGACAAAAGGCGACGTGGAGCCGCAAAGAATAGAGGTGTCGACAGTGTGAATTTGCACAAATTATGATTTGCGAATAGCTTAAAGAAATATGTTTGAAATTATATATGTATTATATTATTATATTCACCAATAGAACTGAGGATGACCACCAAGAATAAAAAGAGAGTATGGCCAATCTTCATATTTTCTAATAAGACAAATAACTTATTAATATATTATTGAACAATTTTTTTAACACTGCAACTAAAGAATATTCTGGCGCTTCCTCAGATTACATAAGACATATATCTTTTAGACGTTATCAGATAGATTATAAACGTCAAGCTTGTCCTTCTACAATATTTACATTTCACTATAATTGCATCATGAAATTATGACATTAATGTGAATTTTTTATTGTATTCTGTTACACGTATTTAACAGAATTTGAAGAAATAAGATGTCATTATTTCGATACAATCGAATGGTCTAATCAGTTTTTGCAAAACTCATGTAGATAGATAAACGTTTATTTTTTAGCCTGCTGGCCTTAAAAAATTGACTTGCTTACACTTCCATTTTTTTTTTTTTACAGAATTTTCTTACAACTAAGCCTTAAAACTAACATCCTTCCACACCTTATATCTAACGCCGCTCGCTCTTATCGCATTGCCTTCCTCGCTTCGCCTCGCCTCGCTCGCATGTCCCTACTTTCTTGCTTGCCTCGCATTACCATACTCTGCCTCCGCGACTAATACCTAATACTTATCTACTATTTACAATATTTACAATTACTTATATTTACTTCCTCCTCTATTTACAATCTTTCCTTCTCCATTCCTCTTCCTCCTTCCTTCTCTTCTTCTCCATCTTATCCAATACTCCCTTCACCCATGCTACTGCCCTTTTGTCCCCCCTTTCATGCATCAATACCTCCATGCTTATCCCACTCCTTTCCACCTCCACGCACTCCTCCAACCAGTGCTCCACTCTTGCCTCCCCCTTCCCACATAGTTCACACATCCTCTTTTCCCTATTGAGCCAAAACCTATTGAAACCCTCCATGCACCCACATCTCATCCTCGCTATAAGCTCCTGACTTCCTTTCTCTCCTTTCTCACACAAATATTGCGCTCTCGCCCTTGGCATAATCCACACATAGTTCCCATTAAACCTTGTCTCTCTTATTCTCTCTTCCCCTGCTGTCTTCTCTCTCTCCATGCTGTTTTTCTTAACCAACTCATATACCTTCCTTCCTTCCTCATGCATCCTTCTCAATTCATCAATATGCAGTCCATTCGTTCTAAAATACCTTTCTCTTTCAACCTCCATCTTCCCACCCCCTCTCCTGTTCTCCTTCTCCCACCAACACTCCCTAACCAGCTTACTTCCCCCCTCTTCCAAAAATTTCTCCTCATATTTACACGCTCGACTCCCCGCTAGAATCCCTACACTCGTTCTCCCCGTCTCCCTCCTGACAATATAATTAGGCGTGTTCCTTGCCAACCCCAGTGTCCACTTTACATACCTCTCCTGTATCCTATTTACCTCTTCGCTTTCCTTCCACCCCCACACCTCTACTCCATACAATAGTACACTCATCACTAGTGAGTCAAACAATTTCATTCTCCTCCCAAAATCATCCGCGAATAACTTCTTTCCCAACCCCCACACCTGCCTCATCACCACATTTGCCCTCCTCACTCTCTCTTTTATGTGACCACCCACTCCGCCATTCCTCCGAAACAAGAAGCCCAGGTACACAAACTCTTTCACCGCCTGCACCGCCTTTCCCTTCCACTTCCACTCCCCTTCCTTATCCCTTCCACCTCCTTTTCTGAAAACCATAACCTTGGACTTTTCCGCATTCAGTTCTAACCTATTCTTATCCAGGTATTTTCTCAACCTCTTCATCATTTCCTTTAAGGCCTCCTCGCTTTTTGCCAACAACACTATGTCATCTGCATACGCTAGCGACCAAATTCTAACCCCTCCTATCCTGACTCCTCCTACCACTCCGGCCTCCAGCTTACTTTCCATATCCGCAATTAAAATCGCAAAAAGCGTCGGGCTAAGCGGACACCCTTGTCTTAACCCCTTATCCATCCAGAATCCCTCCGAAATCCCCTGTCCTCCTCTTACCTTATCTTTGGTTTCTTCATATATCTCCCTTACCCTCTCGATCAGGCCTCTCTCCACTCCCCTCTCCTGCATCGCCTCCCACAACCTCCCCCTATCCACCGACGGAAACGCGCCTTTTAGATCCACAAAAAACGCGTACACTCTCGATCCCTTCTTCGCTAATTCTCTATCCACCACGTGCTGTAGAACGTAGATATTGTCGATAGTACTCCTACCTGCCCTAAAGCCCGCCTGCGTCTCTGGCAATATTCCTTTCCCCTCGACATCCTTCCGCAGCCTCTCCGCTACTACCATCGCGTATACTTTATACGCCGTATTCATTAGCGTAATCCCCCTATAATTTTCCTGCCTATCCCTCTCTCCTTTCTTATACAGAGGCACTATTAATCCTTCTCTCCACCCTCGTGGGAATCCCTCCCCCCTCCATACTTTCTTCACTACCTCCTTCAGCCTCTCCCTAACCTCTTGTGTACTAAACAGCCATGCTTCGTTCTCTAGCCCATCCAGCCCTGCTGATTTTGACCTTTTTAACTTCCTTATCTGTTTCTCTATCTCCTCGTCATTCAACTCCTCCATCTCTGCCTCCCCCGTTCTTCTACTACCATCATCTCTCTTCCTTGAATCTGAGCCCTGAAATGATTCTTTAAAAAACTCCCTCCACTCCTCACTCCCTATCTTGTCGCTTATCCCTACTCTACGCTTCCTAAACCTATTTATTATCTTCCAGACGTCCCCTTCTGTCTTAACATTTCCTAACTCCTCCTCCAGCTCTTTCTCCTTTTCCTGTTCTTTCTTCTTACACATCAATCTAAACCCCTTCCTCATTTCTACGTACTCCTCCCTTTTCGCAGTACCCTCTTTCCACTTCTTGTACTTCCTCTTCACCTTCCTTTTCATCTTTTTACATTCCCTATCCCACCACGGCTTCACCATTCCTTTCTTCTTCTTTTTGAATACCTTCTTTTGCACGCACCCTTTCACTTTCTCTTTTAAATCCTCCCATATCTCTTCCACCGTCTCCCCTTCGAAGCGTACGTTCCCTAACTGCTCCTTATATTTCTCTATCGCCTCCCTCGTCCAGCTAACCCTCTCCCCCGTCGACACTTCTTCCCCACCTTGCCTTCCACCGTTCTCACCCCTTATCCACAACCCTAATGGCTGATGGTCTGATTCTACCCTCCCTTCTACTGCGAATCTCTCCATCTCCTCCCACCCTTGCATATTCATAACTACATAATCTATTACCGATACCCCCACCTTACCTACGTATGTGTATTCTCCCTCTTCGTCCCCAGTTGCCATACCATTTGCCACCGCCCAGCCTCTATCCTCCATCCAGTCCCTTAGAATCTCCCCCTCCTTATTTATTAACCTATCCTTTGAGTTCCTTTCGAAGCTCTCCCCTTCCCTGTAAAGGCCCCCTTCCCTCCCCATCCTCGCGTTAAAGTCCCCACCCAGTACAACCATACCCTCTTCTCTTTCACCTAACAGGTCTTCCACCCTTTCTTTAATTCTTTCCATCCCATCCTTATTGTACACTGTCACAAACTTACACATTCCCCCTCCTATCTTTACTTTCCTCATTTGCACTCCCTCCCCCTCTACCTCTCCGTGAGCTTCTTCCTCTAATCCATCTCTAATCCCCGTTATAATTCCCCCACTAGCCCTTCCTTTCTTCTTCACTCTGACCGCCTCCTGGAGTCTCCACCTATACCCCCTTGGCAGCTTTGGCTCTATTCTATCCCATTCCTTTCTTTCCACCCACGTCTCTACCAGTCCTACCACATCAAATTCCTGGATATACCTCCAGAACTCCTCATCCTTCTTCTTTACCCCTGCTACGTTCCAGTAAAGCACCTTCACAACTCCTCTACCCTGCATTACCCCCGCCCCCCTACTTCCTACGAAACAAATTCCCCTGCACTTCCTTCAACACCTCTTTCTCCTCGTCCCACACCCACATTTTCTCGTCTATTTTTATTTTCCGATATCCTACCTTCGCCGATCTCCCTTCACTCCTCTCCCTCCTAGCCCTGTCGTACAGCATTCTCTGTACATCCCTTTCCTTTCTCGTCAAATCGTGATCGATGAACACTTCCTTATCCTTTATCCTATTTTTATTTCTCATTACCCCCAATTTTTCTTCCCAGCTCTCCAACTCCACAACCGCCACTTCTTTCTCCTTCCTCCCCTCCAACTTAACTTTCCCTACCCTGCCTTTATTCCACCCTATGCTCTGTAGCAGCGCTTCCACACCCTCCCTTTCTTCCCCGCTCTTCATCTTCAACCCTCTTATCACAATATTATTTCTCCTGTCTGCCTTCTCCTTTCTCTCCATTCTCAACTCCATTGCCCTTATCCTTTCCCTATCCGCCCTCTCCTCCTTTTCATTCCTACGCTCTCCCACTTTCTCTTCTATCATATTCCCTACCCTCTCCCAAATACCTTTAATCTCGCCCCCGCTACCCCCGACTCCTATTTCCATTTCCGGCCTGCCCTCCACCTTCTCAAGCCTTTTTTCCGTCCTTTCTTTCCACGCCCTAATCTCCTCTTCCATCTGTTTTATTTTAACTTCTTTTTCTTTTCTTTCCCTCTCTAACCCATCTACTCTCTCTCTCAGCTCTTTCACCTCCTTTTCCCATTTCTCATCTCTGATTCGCAGGTCTTCCCTCATACCTTCCATCTGCTCCTTGGTCCCCCTTACTTCCTCCCTCAGCCCCCTGATCTCGCCTATCAACATCCCGAGAGCCTCCTTTTCCAACATCCCCTCCATTTTTTTGGGGGGTGACCTCGGGGTTATCCCGCTTTTTTTAAACGGGCTCTCGACCTCGCTTTTCTCCGGACTCTCTTGGCTGTCTCTCTTCCTTTTCAAGAGATCCTCCCCGTCACTTGCGCTTGACGCTCTCTCCCTTACCTTCTCGCTTCCTTCGTTGCCACCGTCCCGATTTCTCCCTCTCCCCGACGCACCGCTCGACACCGGGCGACGCGTTGTTGGCCGTCGTGGCTTGTGGAAAATTCCCTCCCCGTCGGTTTCACTACCAGCACTGCCAGTACTCTCGCTGCCCACCTCCCGCTCTACCGCCGGTAAATGGGATCTATCCATGCAGTACCTGCCGCAACCGACAGATGTCTCTGCAAAATTTTGGCGTCTTTCGCCGCCAAATTTTCCTTTTTTTTTCCCCCTTTTTTTTTTTTCAATTCCTCAGTCCCTGCAGACACCCCTTTCTCTCCCTTAGCATCCCCTAACTTTTCGAGAACCACCCTTGAACCCTCGAAAGCCCAGGACTCCTGACCACGAACTCCCCCGCTTACTTGCCAACCTAACCTCACTTTCCCTATCCAGCTAGATACCACCTCCCACACACGCTGAAACTCACTTTTTATCTCCACAATTCACCCCACACAACCCTACTCACCTCCTCGGCTTCCACCCTCACACTCCACTCACACCTTCCACACAAATTCCGTAAAATTCTCTCTCCACCTGTCACTTAACACGTTCTCACTTCCGCCACCAACATGCAAGTCCTCAAAACTCATGTATCTAAATACATTGTTTAAAAAATTGAAAAATCACATATTTATTAATGAACAATCGGTTTTTGATCAAGTGCTCTCATCTCAATATTAACTTATCTGCTATGCTCATTGGTCTGCCCATGACACAGTGGTCAAAAATAGCGAATAGCTGACAAGAGTATAAAATATTTATAAAATGGGCCAAATGATTTTACTCGCGGATTTTGGGGTCGCTGATTACGAATCCGATGTCAAAAATTCCGGAAACCAAATGGCGGATCCAATATGGTGTATGAGTATGCTAAATAAATTTTTGATTTTTCTTAAATTGGTATAAGGGGGTTTTCAATCTCGCTAATTCATAAGGATTCGTAATGAGCGACCCCAAAAACCCGTAAGTAACAGAATTTGGTTGATTTTATGAACATTTTATACTTTTGGCCAGTTTTTGGCGATTTGGTCCCAATGTGCGACGCGTCGCACGTATTAATTGAGATATACACAGTTGGGAGGGTACCATCTATGCACTTGAACCCAGAAAGGAGAAGATGAATTGAACAATACAATATTTAACCAATAAATTCTCATTTATTCAGACTCAATTTTTATAACGACGTTTTCTTATTAATTATTATCAGTCGTAGTTCTTATAGTAACTCAGTCTCTTAACATCTCAAATAGGTATAATCATTAAGTTAGAATAATTTAATAACGAGCATTTAGTATAAATAATCGAGGTTCAGTCTTTTACAATTGTGAGAGCAGAATCTTACATCTAATAATACGATAGTTACAAGTATTTAACAGTTTTCGTTGCAATCACTTTTCAAAAGAAAAAAACAGATCTGAATTCAAATTCTTCTCACGGCATCCGAGATATCGTGCACCGCTTTATTTTCTCAAAAATAACAAGTTTCTGGAGCCTGTTTCAGCGTGCCAAGAGAAAATGAAAACAAAAATGAAAAATGTCTGTAGCCTGTGACTCAGAATTTTGTTTAGTTTATTTTTACTGCTCAACAATTTGCTTTAAACTGGGATGAAATGGGTTAGTCTACGCAAACACGCTTTTTGAAATTTTTTGGAAAAATATTTCAGAAACGTGTAGTAATCACTTGTAGCAGATTTGGGACTTGCATCGGGACCACTAAATAAACTATTTCAGCAAAAAATGCACTACGCCTAGATAAAAATGTAAAAAAGTACCAGATGCCTGGACTATGATTTAGATACCCCAATGTTCCTTTATTGTTGCAAAAAGATGCAGTTGGATACTGGGGAATCTTTTCTTATCTAATGAAGGGTTGACTCTCTTATTTGAAAATTATTATAGGTAAATCATCATAAGCTTACAACGATTTTCCTCATCAAATATTCTCGTGAGGGAATAAAACGCAACTTTTTTATAGGTACCTAAAAAAGAGAGACTGGAAAATTCACAAAAGACTTAAGCCTTCAGAATTATAAACACTGACTCTTCTAATTTATTTATACCAGTTACTTGTAACATTTTGATTTTAGTTCAAATCACAAATAATATTCTATCATAGTTTAACATTACAAAAAAAAATAATTATGTATAGGACTCTCGTTCACATTCACAATTTGAAAATTCTTTGAAATCGGATAACGCTTGCCCAATAGAGTTTGCTCCTGTTCTTTTGTGGTAATTTCTATAATGCCGCCACTATCTATGTTTAGTTTCACCCGCCGTCTAATAAAATCTCTAATTATATATATTCCACATAAATTACTATTTCCCTCCAATATGGCCATGTCACCAGTGGATGTTGTTAAAACATTGCGCTCTTCGGCTGGCATTGGTGCAGCGGCCGCATTTGCTGCTTTCAATTCAATTGGTTTATCGGTAGGAAAAGTGTATCTACGAACTTCGAATACCCGTTGCGGATTTGTGTGGGAAATGAGCCTAATGAATCTAAGTTGATGAATATCAAATCCAAGTATGAGTAAAGAACGATGCCTGATACGATACGTAGACATGGAACGATGAGGATGCTCGGCAAGAGGAGAAGGCCTGACCAGAGAATGAGGTATCGCAGAAGGAGACCTTAACCTGTCAGGACGAGGAGACTCAGCAACAGGAAGAGATCTTTCAGGAGAATAGTACCTATCCAGTGAATAAGAAGTTCCGGAACGAGGAACGCCAGGAATAGGATCGCCATCAGGTAAACGGTCGAATTGTGAACTCAATTCTGCAACAAGAAACAAGAGGATTTAACTTTTCTTGACGTAGACAATCATATGTCACGAGAGGGAATTCACTCGCGTATTAACCTGTACGGATTACGCGAAATAATGCGTAGTAGTGCCTAAAAGTATTATTGTTGGATTTTTTGTGTAATAGATTCTTTGCTGTGCCTCTTAAATTTAAGTAGTGACGTTCCGCAAGAAAAGGACTCACTTCGTCGTTTTGGAGTTACGTATAGGGGCATATAGCCGGATAAGTTGCTGATATTTTCGTCCCGAGATGAACTCTCTAGACTGGAAACCGATTCATTAGAGCACTTTTAAATATGGAAATTAAAACAAAGTCGCTTTTCCAGAAAAACGCATCCTAAGTTGGAGAGTTCTGTTCAATTTTTTCTTCAAGATTTTTGAAATTTTTTTGTTTTAGTGTATGGGTTTTCATGTCTTACTTTAATAATTTTATATTTTCTTAGGTTATCCTTAACTCAAAACACATATTTCAGGCCGTTTGGGCATTTTTTGTTTATTTCCGATAATATCATTGTCTACAATGTTCACTCTTACGTCAATCACCCAAAACACTTTGAAGGTTAACTTTACTTTAGACTAGTTATTTCAGTTTAGTTCAAGTTTTACTTTAACTGATGCTCAATCCTTTTGGAGTCCCATACGAAAGGAAAAGAACTTGGAGCGCTCTGCAGTGGAGGCGCCGAATTATAAATATTCAAATTCCAACAGTTTTTTCTCCTGAAATGAAACATTCTATTGCTGCGATACTCTCCAAGAGCACCTTAATCAGGGCGGGCGGAAGCCCTTTTGGGAGTATAGCAATTAAACTCCACAATCGGAAAATTTTTGAGTGTGGAATTCCAGTCCCGTGAATTAGGAGCTTCTCTTCTCCGCCCCCACTCCCAAGCTCTCTTCTTTACCCCCACTCTTTTACTCCCATACGGATTCAACATCTTCCGCCGGCCCTGGCCGTAATATCCACACAATAATAAGTTATGATGCGTAATTGGCTTGATTTGAAAGCATCGAGGGATGTTTCCCTAGGATACTCTCCCAGAGAAACCTCAAGGCTTTTTCTTGAAATTTTATAAAAACACTGCAAGATGTTAACAGCTGAAAATAAATTTGTCTAGAGATACTTTATTTCTCACACTGTGCGACGTGTTAAGATGATGAGAGTCTAACTAGAAACAATCAAATTTTCAACTTACACGTCTACGTGCACAGGACTTACACACTAAAGAGGTTATCACATGACTACGTGCATGATTAGGAGGGTATCATATCGACGCCTTCATTCCATACGGCGCCACGTCCTGTGTTGTCGGTGTACAGCTCACCGTCGCGTATGGTCGCTGTGTAGCTCCAAAGTTATGTGTGCAAGCACAGAATATATAGCTATACAGCGACCAAACGCAACGTGGAACGGCACGGAATGGAGACTTGAGTATGTGCATGTGCACAAATTATTATTTGCTGCTGTTGATTTGATATGTTTAGCAATTCTAACAAATGTATGTTATCACTTCTCAGCGACAAAATTGATTTGCTCTGCTCCTCTATCTCCGAATGTACGCATATTGTGCATAACTACATAATATGGAGATTTACATTCCATTATAATCGTATTATGAAATGATGACTTCAATACACCAGAGACTCGATAGATGAACAATCTCGGGGGTTGCCTGAAAATGGAATTGTTCATATAACGCGTACAGCGAAACGTAAACAGTCAGGGCCGCCTGAACCGTTTCCATAATATTGCGCAATCTACTTGACTGAGTAGTGCATAGTGCATGCGTCCCTTCAGAGGCGGAGTCGCAACCGTCTCTCGCCCTGCCCCCTGAGAAACTGTGGGGACCAGCAATTCTAGGAATTCATATAACGCGTTCGATCGCGCGTTCAAATAGCGAGTCTCTGGTGTAGTTGTATTTGTATTCATGGAAATTTCCTAGGGCCAGACAGCCGTCTAAGGAACACGACGGCGAAGAATTTGACGATTTTAATTAAAAATAGGTATTTAACAAGAGTAAAGCAATAAACTATAATACACATAATTAGATGTGGTCTATTAACAGTAATACTGTAGATATACATACGCAAATATATACAAACTTAAAAGTGAGTGCATTCATGCGCACGATAATATATGTTTTTAACTTCAGGATTTAAGTGTTACCAATGTGAAATTTCGAGAGTAGGATTTGAAGTGTTAAATGATGAACCAAAAATGAGTTTCCTAAAGTGATACTGTAAAGGTGTATTTCTAATTATTATAGGTATTTTGTTCCAAAGACGAGCACCACGAATAATAAGAGACCTTTGCATTTTACACGTGCAGTGTGGCTGAATTTTTAGTACTGTTTTCCTTTCACGGAGTTTGGAATTTGTCGGTTGATCCGTGTCAATAAAATGGAAGAGGTTAAAAAGATAATGCGGAGCTTCATTACTGAATAAGCCATAAAACAAGTTACCCATAAAAATTGTCTTCTTTTGGCGACGTTAAGAAGTGCTTATCTTTCTCTATACTGGGTAATATGTTCACTTTTTGGGATGTTATAGATGAACCGAATGCTAGCAATAATCGTACGCTCATGCCTGACATTCAGCTCATCAGTAATATCGTCACATACCACAAAGCCGTAGTCAAAGAAAGGAAGATAGATATATCCCAAATCCTTCAGAGATTCCACAAGGGGGATGAGACGCCCATCGATCAAGAGAGGAGGTAGGGTTGCAATTGTTTCAAGTCAAGGAGAGGAAGAAGGTCCTATGCTTATAGCCATAGTTTTAGCAGGTTTTAGAGTGAGGCTATTTGTCGAGGCCCACTGCACCACCAGATCGATATCCACATGTACCTTTTGATGTAGGCACTTAAGAGTGGCATAAGGCCCGGAGAAGTAAAGCTTGAAGTGGTCAGCATAATTTTGATAGTTGCAGTGTCAAAGTTCGCTACCAAGTTCAGATGTAGAAATTTTGAATAGAGTAGGTGCAAGCGTGGTACTTTGAGGGACACAATTTTTAGCCTCCCCACAGTCAGAACGCTAACCACTGCTAATTTGTACTCTTTTAGAACGATTACTAAGATAAGATTCTGCAGGGGAGAAATAGTTATTTCTGTTTTTGATAGAATTGTAATTATATTGATTTTATGAATCTCTGATTTTGGTTTGAACTAAGTTTCCCAATTTACGAAATTCGGCTTGAATAACACTATTGTTTATTCTTTTAGCCAATCTACGTTTTTTTTCTCTTTCTTTCACGTAATCTTTGATATAAGAAGTAAGCCAAGGAGTGGACTTCTTTTTTGTTTTAAGGGTATGGAGAGGCACAAATTTATCAAAGGCTGAAGATAAAAATGTCGTTAGATAAATCACCTTTCTATTTACATCCTTTTCAATAAAAATGCTTTTCCAGTCATAAGTAGAGAGGTGCTCAATAAATTCAGTTTCATTTATATTTGTCAGATTGCGTATGGACAGAGGAGTTATACTAGAGGAGGGATTAAAAGAGTAATGGTATTGGATACTAATAAAATCATGGCTTTGAAGGAATGATATTGAGTGTTGAGTAGAAAAAATCACCTTGTATAGATCGCCAGCAATCATCACGTCAATCCATGTACTAGAATGATTGGTGTGGTGGGGTTTATATTGGGGAACTATAGATAACAATCCGGCAGAGAACACTACTGATTTTGAAGTGTGAGTTAAATTATTGGTAGCATTAAGATTTGTCTTTAGGTCACCGATAAGTACAATGTTATTATGATTATGCATAAGGTCAAAAATGTAGATCTCAAGGTCCCTGTCATAGGTGGCATTAGGAGGTTTGTAAATCATACCAAACACTCAGTCCAGAGGCAGCGACACCTTTATAAAAAGGTACTCAGCAGCAGGATAATTGGCAAGAGGACTCACTTCCACCTATGCATCCCTTAAGCTGTCATTAATATGGAAACCGACCCCATCCCCTCTTTTCGTATCTCTATCTCTGCGGAAAGGTGTGTAATGATCAGGTGCTATGAGGCTCGATGAAATCTTAGGCTTCAGACAGGTCTCGGAAATGGCTACGATTTGATGGAAACAGGACATAGACTGATGTTTAAACTCGTGGTAATGGGCACATAAAGACTGAGCATTAACGTGAGAAATATTTAAGGTTTTCATTATGAGAGGAATAGGCAAAGTTTGAGTATAGTTAAATATAGAAGTGTCTGTAATACGTTAATAAGTTGAAGAAGCCTTTCCGTAAAGCTAAAGTGACAGAGACTAATAACTACAAAATCCAGTTCGCATGATTACATTTGAAAACAGGGAATAAGGTACATAAAAAATTGAAAATTAGAAGAACAATAAGTATTATAAAGTAACAATGGCAAATATTTAAGATATCCATTGAAAATGTAAAATGGTTAGTTTTAAGTTGCAAGTAACCTGAAAGAATGTTAGCTCATAGTAAACGATAGTCGAAATAGAACCGTCGGGATCGATAATCAACAGAGCCCAATGCAAGGTATTATGGTGGTACTGAAGCATGAAAATTTAAGTATAAAGTAGAAGTATGAATCGCAAATATAGGGCAAAAAAAATCTTAGTATTATTTATAGAATCTCTTGCTGCAAATACAATAATAAATTTTTCAGATACAAAATAAAGCAGAATATAGTCAACATCAACTTAACAGATGTCATTGTAGAACATAATCAATATTCGTGAGATATGCGTGATGTTTATCTTTGCTAGAGCAGCCGAGGTTATGAGTAGAGAAGCCTCTAAGAACCTTCCGTCTCTCAATGATTTTTTCTCGCAGTTGCTGATTGCTAAGTTTCGTAACAATGACAGGGGGGTTGGAAGATTTCGTGAGTGCAGGTGCCTTAATAATTCAGTATGCCATATTTTTAACACATCTTCCCTCACAAAGGGAACTTCAAGAGCATTAGCTATTGGGTCCATGGTAGTAAAAAGTTCGTCATTTGGTTTCATCGGGAAGTTATGAATTTCCAAAGTAGTTTGAAGGGCCGCCTGCTTCTTTACGTTAATCACATGCTCAAGAGTAGCCACATTTAGTTTCAAATCATCGGCATTCTTTTTGATCTTACAATTAGTTATATCCTGCTTTTCCATTTATGAACCAGCTTCTAGTCCAGAAATCTGATTTGTGTTCTCACAAATGTCCGCTTTAATCGTTTGAACTGAGGATAGAAGAGTTTCATTAAATGCTTGTTGCTTATTTTCAAAGTATGTGATCATTCATATCTGTATCGACTTTCAAAATTATTTGTCAAGTGAATTTGCAGATTGGAAAAAACTGGTAACTTGAATTTTAGCTATTGAATTAACGACTTGAACTAAATAAAGCTTACTTACAAAAATGCATTCAGTCTCGAGAAAATCGAAATTGTAGTTCTTACTTTGAGGTTGGAAAGAGGCTCTCTGTAAACTTTGAGCAAAAATAATTACTGTTAGAAAATGAAAAATTAAGTGAATATTTTAGAACTATTATAATATAGTTACTGTAATTATTATTTTTCTTGTATATTTCAAAAAATTTTAGGTTTATCTTTTTTGAAATTTATAACGATAATCCCAGCGACATGAGATCCTGAGACCCAGAGTACCATCTAATTATGGCTTCCAATTGAATGACTACTTGATGTTGAGCGTCAGACAATTTGAAGAAGCATCACTTCTAAGAAAACTATAAATTTTAAAAAAAAAGCTTCGAAAACTTGATAGTATATTATCCTAGCTCAGTTTCAGAGAGAGATTTCCTGGAGGCACAAAATGAAACAACTATTATAAGGGAAACAAGTTAAATATGAAAAATAAAATATAAAATTGTTTATTCAAAGTGATATGGTATAGAATTTTCAGTCACAAAGTCATTTTAGAAATTGTAAGTAGAGCAATAAAATATCCATGTAAAACCAATACGAATGAAACTGAATTTGCTTAACCTGAAGACTCTCAAATAATATGCTTGAAACTATTTAAAAAATCGTACTAACTTTCATCGCGACAATGTCCACTCACAATGACTGTCAGCCATAAGTGGGGTGCACAAAGTATATACAACAGCAATCACACATACATTCTAAATCTTTCAATCAGAAAAATTAGATTTGAACCGAAACAATACACGATACCCAAAATTGGAGGAAAAATTTGATTTCTCTCACGCCTACCTTGGTTTCTTGGAGATCGGGCCCTCAAAGATTAAAAAATGCCACATCTGGCTTGAAAGTGGACTCGTGCAAAATTCTCCTAAGCATGCCAAAAACAAAAACCATTTCACCTTCTCGGTTAGATGGCCAACACGGAACCGGTGCACACGAGTTCCCTGTCGGGGTCAGAATGCCATCGGTTGCCGCTCCATTCCTTCCCTGCTCATCAACCCCCACCCTGAGATACATTGAGTGCAATTCCACCGACCAAGTTTCATTGGCGTGGCGTCGCTTACACGTGAGTGGCGCGGCCAATCTTGCGCCTTGGAGGCGGAGGGGATACACAGGAGTAAGCGAGGAGTCCGAGAGTGGTATCCGCCTTCTCTTTCCAACTTATGTATCCCCTCCACCTCTAAGCCACTGGATACGCCACGACACTCACGTATAAGCGACGCCACGCTGCCGAAGCTTGGTCGGCGGAACTGTACTCATTTTCGGCTGAGAAAGTTGCGTTCTTCAGGCACTTCAAGCCACCCAATGCCACCCTATGTCCTTCTACTGTTTGAAACTACCGGTAGAAATCTTCAGTGCATAATATTTTTCCTTCATTGTCAAATGATAAACCTTAATAAATAAGCTAGCTATTTTCCGGGCCCTAAAGCAATATGCAAATTATAATTTTACACATATTATAGAATTAAACTTCAGCTGGTAGAAATGTACGTGAGACTGAGGAATAAAATCGAATCTGCTTATTTGTCTGCTCTTGAACATGAGCATATACTGAAAAAAATATTGTGACAAGAAATCTTCTTCAAAATTTCTCTCCGTCTTTCTCCAAAGCTTCTCATTTGTATATACACTTTGAATTTAACATCTTTTACGGCTTGAATAGACACTTACACCACCAATTCTAAGCTCTAAGAAGGCTAAGTACTTACTACCAACATTTTTGTCACAAGAACATGATCTTTCACCCCGTCCCCTTTCCTCCACAACAACTAGGACCCAGGTGAGAAGGGAGGATAGAGTGGAATGGTGCCCTCCGCCCGAATTCTACAGCTTTTATGACCGCGGGAGGGAACTCGTGTGCAGCCCGCGGACGCTTAGTCTTCCTTGCTTTTTTCACTACGGCCAAAATCTGTGTCTAGCAGGTGCTGCCTTCTTCACAATGCATCAAGCTCCCTGGTCGGTAAAACTTAACTTGGGTTGCCTCTAGTAAATGATATGCCTGCTCGAGTCTGTGGCAAGATGGCTGCGTCCATTTTCTTATGACAGATACCAGGCATAGCGTAGTCCGGTACTTCATAACATTTTAATCCTAATGGATTTGGTTCATTCTCGTGGCGGCTAGGTGTTTTTCCAGAATGGACCCATTACTAATGATAGTGCACCAGTGGTAGTGCAGTTGCGTGTAGTTAGCTTGGCCAAGTGTAGTGGTGTGAGAAGTGGAGTACTGAAATTTCCAATAAGCAGGGGGACCTCGAAACCCTCAAAACCAATAAAGGACATCAAGCCCCTAAGTACAATAAACCTTCAAGTACCTACTTTGATCTAAATTTAATGAGAATTTTTACATTTAAAATCCTTTCCTAGAACAAAAGCGATGGACAGTATCGCGCTTCAAATATTAGGATGCGTTTTATAAAATCTGTCTCGGCAGACCACAACGTTAAAAATGATAAATAATGAATTAATTGTTTAAGCCTATGTTGCAATGTATTATATTATTTTTCTCAGAAAGTGATTAATTCCGAATAATGAAGGAAAAACTTCTTTTTTACTTTGAAAATTTCATTCCGACAAATATCCTTTGGCAGGAATGTGTATTCGAATTATTCTGATTTTTGAGCAAATAAGCCCGATTTCGAACATTTTGGGGCTTGAAACACGTAAAATCTTATTTTAATCTTGTTCTCGGGTGAACCCGGTTTTTCATCATAGCCACGGACCAAGTCAAGTGACTGATGAGATAAGGATGTTATAAGTCAATTTAATACGATGTCCGAAATCTTCTGCGTTGATGTTGTAGGCACAAAATTAGGAGCATATTGTTGTTTGGAGTTCGTATTCTACCGCTGTTATCCATACACAGCGGCCGCACCAGTCCGAAGACCTCACTAAATCATTCAATCGGTAGTAGCGACGGGCGGTGTCTCTGGATGCTTTCTTGGAGCTACCATCTGCCACTCCACAGGTTTTTAGTCACTTGCTTACTGATGGTCTAACAAATTTCTCACAATGCGACAGGTGTTCAATAAAACCGCCTTCTGAGCTGCTGCCAGTACCCTAATGACTCCTAAATGTTCAAGATGTTCAGTGCATCTTGCGTGCACATTGCCTATAGCCGAAAACACAATATGATGAATAGACGCATGTTTCATATTCCTCCATATTGTCTTTACTTCATCGCTATACTTACATACGGATCTTGGTTGTATAGGTTGTCTGCAAATTTCGGTTAAGTGGACAGGCAATGTCGATGATGCAGACTCTTTCACCTTTTTTCGGATGTAATGATCCGTCTGGATAGTAACATCCCAGTATAAGATGTAATCTTTGTTTTCTAAAACGGGCATTGAAATGTATCTATAGAAAGGCGTCCATTCTATTATTAGTCCTCGGTTTAGGGCAAGTTGTTGATGTATAATGCCCGAAAATGAATGTGTCAGGCTCAAGGTGGTTATAGCCCAACATGTCGATGGCATTTTTGGTTAGAGTTTTATTTTTTTATTTTTAGAATAGTATGCACGGGGCTGTCCCGGTATATATTATCAGTCACGGAAGCATTATTATAATGCAATCAAGTGATCTTATTAGAGCGTGTGCCTTGTCATATTGGGCAAAGCCTGGTTTTTATCACTATTCAAAAGACAATATTTATTTTATTCCACAGTCGACCGAAATAGCTACATCTTGCCCCTGAAAATAAGGGCGACAGTAGCATATATTTCCCGTGAACGGCATGTGCGGGGCGAAAGTAAAATTTGCGGGGCGAAAGTAAAATTAGCGGGGCGAAAGTAAAATTAGCGGAGCGGAAATAAAATCCGCGGGGCGAAAGTATAAAATTAGCGGGGCGAAAGTAAAATTGACATTTTTCCTTTTTTGGTCGACGCTCGCCGTATTTAAAACTCGGAGTTGCTCTGAAACGATCAGAATTCGAGCCGTGAACAAAGCTGTAGAAAAATGCATGGGACCCGCTTTTCAGGGCCAAAAGGTGGCCACGGTCGAGAGTGGAATAAAATACTATATCTACTATTAAAGCATAAGGTTGAGCTAGGTTTTCGGTGAAGGTGCTACTGTTGTTAAGGCAGTTTTTCCAAGATCAATTATTAAGATTTTATTTTGCGTTAAAAATGATCATAAAATAAAACTTGGCTGTCGTTATATTTTATGAAATTTTAATATGAATCATATTTAGTGACAAGATGAATCTCTCAACGTAAGATAATATTTAAAATACTCATATTACTTGTAATAAAATATGTTTATTCACATAAAAATGGGAAAGTTTTCAAATTAGCCATACATTAATAAAAATGTAGAATTTTTGTAATCTATTCGGTAAACTATTATTCACTTTATATCCTATTCTATTTCATTATTTTCTTTCTTTTATGATTAGAAACCAATTATTCATGAAATTTTTTTTTTTATTATACTTCATTAAAAAAGTAATTTTTAAACATATATTAAAGAAATTCCAATAACTATCTCTTCTAGCTTTTTCAAATTTTAATCTCTCCTTCATTTCTTTTATATTTTCCGATACGGTAGGCATAGTACAAATCGAATAGTTTTTGACAAATACTGATATAGTCCTTACCTTACGATCGTATTACAGTTTGTTCTGGCAAGGAGATAATCATGGGTATTATGGAGAGTAGGGCGTATCGAAAAAAATAAAGATGTTTGCGCGAAGTTCTAATAGCAATGAAAACTTTCTTTTGGGAGTCAGAAACTTTCCCCTAAAGTTTCATAAAAAAAAATTCCTTCTGTCTCCGCATCGTAGATATAGCTAAAAATCACAAGAAATGAAGCACTTCTTCAAATTTGAACAGCAAAAAAATTTTTTTTAGATTTCAATCATCAATAAAAATAGTTCAAAGCAAGTCGATTTATACCTGTACAGCGATAATTCCATTGAACTTCGGTAGGGTAAAAAATATTTGAATCATTTTTTGCTATCGAAGCACAAATCCACTTGCTACGAACTATTTTTTCTAATAATTTTTATACCAAAAATTAATTTTATTGTCAAATAAAGAGCAATATATCACTTTTAAATATTTTCTTGTAATTCAAGGTCAATGAAAATTATTTTAATGTCAACATTCCTTATATATTATTATTGGAAGGTATTGCAAATACATTCTGATTAACGTATATCACACATTATATGGTCAAATAGTCGAGAAACTTACCATGAATCTAAGAAAATAGCGAAAAAGTCGACTTTTTTCGATTTTTTTAAACTTCAATGTGAATTAGGGAGGGTAAAAAATATTTCAATGGAATTAAAGCTATACAGGTATAAATCGACTTGCTTTGAACTATTTTTATTGATAATTTAAATCTCAAACAAAAATTTTTTGCTGTTCAAATTTGAAGAAGTGCTTCGTTTTTTGTGATTTTTAGCTTTATCTACGATGCGGAGACAGAAGGAATTTTTTTTTATGAAACTTTAGGGAAGTGTTTCTGACTCCATAAAGAAAGTTTTCATTGCTATTAGAACTTCGCGCAAACAACTTTATTTTTTTCGATACGCCCTAATGGAGAGTCTTTCTTATGAGATAGAAGAGGTAGGGGACCCATGAAAGGAAGTGTAAGGAAATGTTATCATGGTTGTAGAGCAGGGATGTATGGTAGATTGAAAGAGATAGAGCAAGGAAGGGGGGTCTTGAGAAAACCAGGGGAAGGAACGAGAGGGGTCGTTACTGGGGGAATGGTGATCTGGAACTATCCGATACGATAGAAAGAGACAAAGCGAGCTGGATTTGGGGAATAACAGAGAATATAGTGAGAGGAATTGTTACTAGGGTTTGTGGAGTAAGTACGTATTTTGGGTATCTCATAGGATAGAAAGAAATAGAGCAAGGAAGGTGCATCTGGAGGGTACTAGAGGAAGAAGTGAGAGGGAAGGTGATGAGGGTTGTGGAATAAGGACTTATTTTGGGTATCTCATAGGTTAGAGATAGATAGAGCGAGAAAGGTGGATCTGGAGGATACCATTATAAACTTTGTGAATCTCATTATAAAACTATTTGAGATCTGATGGGGAAACCAGATGTGTTTCCGAAACGTAATCGATTCGTTTTTTCTTTTTTAAATAAATTTAAACCATTAGTCTGGAAGATGTCGTATTTATGAGGTTCTCTTACCTAAATTTATAAAATGCATTACAAAATTTATTGTATGTAATTATAAAAATTTAGAACTTATGGAGACGGTGATTTGTCAAGCTCAGCTTAGAGGGTAGCACCTCGAGTGGAGATACGCCTTATTCGCAGGCAAACGGCATTATCTGCAGTTTCCTTAGTTTTCTGTTATTTGAAAAGCTACGGCCTCCTTTATTTTGACACATAAATGCCACAAACACACCTGGAATTTTGAAAATCGTGCTTTAAACTAACACTTCAACACTGCGTTATGAAGGACTGATTTGCCACAGTTGAAACCGTCATCTTTTGTATCTCCACGCACACTAGCGACCCTAGCGGTAGTTTTTTTTTTAATTTTGGATATACGCACAACGAAATTCTTTGTCTTTCTCGTAGCGTACGCTCCATCCATGTATTAGGTCATGGATAAAGCATTAATGGGCCTTAGTCAACATTAAACTTACTACCAATCATAATTCAAACTAAAATTTTGAAATTCAATGACCTTCAATAGCTGCGGATCTGAGTGCATACAATCAGATGATTTAAAGATAATATAATCGCGTTTAAACTTATATCTTAAATTATAAAAAATTTTCAGAATAAATGATTACCTATAAATTACTATAAATTGTATTAAAATACTTATAAATAGTATTAAAAATGAATACATCTTTAGACCGAACTTTTTCTCATCTAGTAAGAAGGAACAAAAATGTGTACGCCTCCTTTGACTTAATAGGCTACATCCATCGCTGAGAGACATCCATGACGAAAGACCGGAGTAAAGCTAACCTACTGATAATAATTTAAGGCTTACTTAGCGTAAAAAGTAAGGCATAGACAGTGATAAAACGAGGATTTTTGAATAAGGGTTTTTAATTACAATAATGTTACAGTTTCAGCTTCTTCGAAAGCTGTGAATGGACTGAATGCCTATGGTGGCAATTCCGTCTTTTGGCGGGATTACCGGTAATCCTTGAGACCGGCCCACGAGGCTTGGCAGACCGTGTGGCGTGGTGAGGATTCACTGGCGGGACGGTGGACCTCGGCATGACAAGAATTGTGCCGTTGCGATGGTGTTGAAGGTAGAGAGGGGACCTAGGCTGACGGCTTCGGACCCACTTTCAGACACTGCGAGGTCCTCCGCCAAGGTATCCTAGCCGAGGCCTTAGCGGCGCGATACGCCACACTACTCTTGTGGCTTCGCCTCTTCCGAGCAGCTGACGGGCGCTTCTCTACATGGATAAGGTTTATCTACGGAAACATCATGAATTATTGAGAGTGTAGAATGGGGTTCGGGGGAGAGGACCGTAGAATTAATCCAGCAGCGTAGGATAGGAAGCCGTGGTATTAATCCAGCAGTATGGAAGAGAAGGTATGAATCCAGCAGCGAGGTAGGTGGGCGGAAGCCGCGGTAATAATCCAGAGCCCATGATGATTTTCCTCCTAGAAAACATTTTTCCAAAGGAGTAAAAACTACATTTTTTTATATGTTCCTGAAGAAGAGAGACCAGTAAATTCACAAAAGATCCAGTAACATGTAAAATGTTGATCCTACCTAGGATCACAAACAATATTATATTTATTTTTCACTTTTTTTAAATTGAATTAATGATTTGCAGGAATGTCTTTTACATTTAGAATTTTAAAATTCTTTGAGATTGGATTTCGGGTGCCTAAAGGAGTTTGCTCAATTTCTTCTTGGGTCATTTCTACAATCGCGCCACTGTTCATGTTTAGTTTTACCCTTTTTTTAACGTAAACTCTTGTTGCACTCGTATAAATTCCACGAAGATGACTACTGCCTTCCAAAATTGCCATGATATCACCAGTGGCTGTTGTCAAAACATTTCGCTCTTCGGTCGGCATGGGTGCAAGGGCACTATGTGCTGCTCTTAAATAAATTGGTATATTGGCAGGAAAAGTATATCTGCGAATTTCGAATATCTTGTGCAGATTCGTGTTTGGAATAAGCCTAATAGATTTACGTTGTTCAAGTGCAAATCCAAGTAGGACCGGAAGACGATAGCTGATTGGCGGAGGCCGGGATGTGGCACGAAGAGAAGTAGCAGCAGAAGGAGAATGTTTGACCGGAGAATAAGATTTGGCAGGAGGAGATCTGGTCCTGACTCGGAAAGGAAGCTCAGCAGGAGGAACAGGCCTTTCAGGAGGACCGTGTCTGTCCGGTGAATAAGAAGTTTCGGAACGAGGAGCACCAGGAATAGGGTCGCCATTAGGTAAACAATCGAACTGTGAACTCAGCTCTGCAACAAGAAATAGAGGATTGAATTTTTCTCAAAGTAGACAATCGTACGTTGATATATCAAGATAATCTTTAGCAATATTCTGAGGCAAGTTTGAAAGCATTGAGGAATATTTGCCATGGAATATTTTTCACAAATAAACCCAAAGCTTTTTTTAATTCCCGGTATTTCTCGCCAATGGGACAAAAACCGAAGTTTATAAGGTTCATGTAAAAATCCTTTATGATCGGTGTTCTCCCAAATCACAATACAGACAAGTCTCAATTTTGGTACAAATATTCTTTATGGATTGTAAAAGGTTTAGCTGTAAAAAAAAAAGAAAATATTTCCCCTTCAGTTTTTCGATATTCATGCAACAACAAATTCTAAAAACAGGATGTGAATGAGAAGGTTTGTTTAACAAACATATTTTGCTCTCCATTATTAAGAATCTGCGCACATCAGCGCCCCTACCAATAATTATTTCATGAGGCTGTTGCAGCGGTGTCGAAAAAATTGCGAAATTTGTGCAGCACTCAGTTTTTGCCACTAAGATTCGATAAAATAGGATTAGCGTTTTGAAAATTTTCTGGACCTCAGAAGGAGTTTCGCGGTGGCAGGGCATTAGATAAGTCCCTAGTTTTACGAAAAAAATAACTGCTAAACAGTAAAAGTGAAAAGGTGTGGCCATGACGTGAAGTGGGAAGAAAGCCGACTGACTGTTGGATGAAAGCTTAGCGCTTGATATGTCGATCGTACTGCGAAAATGCACTGACGATAATAACCACATCTGTTTGCTGCTGCCACCTGCGTTGGCGGGAATTTAAATCAAAAATTCAATTTGTGATTTTATATTTTGTCGTTTATTGACGAATCCGAATGATTCGCGAATACAATAATATCACTTTTATTGAAAAGGATGTGGCTATGAACTCGCCCATGGTTAAATATTTACTAAACCCCTTTACTTTGATACTTCAAGAGTTGAAGATAATTTTATAATTTTCCATAAAATTGTGTATTGAATTATTTACAAATGTTGTCTTCACGTAGATTATAATAATAATAATAATAATAATAATATCAGAATATATGTATATGTATATCTAATGTAATAAAATAATAAGTGTTAAAAACCCTATTCTTGCTTTAGAGAACAATAATATTACTCGCATTCCCAGAATACTAAGCGCCCTCAGAAAGACGTGACTAATGTACTTCTAAATATTTTCCACTTTTTTCGTCCAAAGTAAAATGCAAAACTTTGCTATTAGTAGAGAAAATCATGATTTGAATATCTTGAATAATAAATGTAAATTTCTCATTTAAAATATCAAAATCTGCAAATCTTCGGTGACATTTTAAAATCATCGAACCTTATTTGCGAAGATGTATTATACTTAGATTTTGAGATAGTACACTCGACAAAATTCCATCTACAAATTATTTAAAATTAAAATCATTTTATGCAGCAAACTTCGAAATTAGTAACATGCCATTTTTTGTCATCAAGGGGTTGAATATTTTGATTTTTTCCATGAGAAATTTACATTTCTCCTTCGAGATATTCAAATCATAATTTTCTCTCTGCCAATAGCGAACTTGTATTTTTCTTTCGGCGGAAAAAAATAGAAATTGTTTAGAAGTACATTAGTCGTGCCTTTCTGAGGGCATTTGAGATTCTGGGAACGCAAATAATATTATTGTTCTATAAAGCAAAAATAGGGTGTTCAATACTTACCTTTTTCATACGATTCTACGCAATTCACCATTTTCATATCTTCCTTTTACGTTACAATAACCTAAAAAATATGTACAAGGAAAAGTCCATAATTAATTTTATCTCTTGAAGTATCAAAATAAATTGCATTCTTTCAAATTTGAAATTCCCGCAAAGACAGGTGGCAGCAGCATGCGGATGCGGCTGTTACTGATAGTGCATTTTCACAGTACGATCGACCTGTCGAGTGCTCAGCTGTCATCCCGCAGTCAGTCGGCTACCTTACCACTTCATGTCATTCTTACACTCTTTCACCTTTATTTTGCAGCAGTTATCTTATTTTTTCGAAAAATCCGAGTTTTACCCCATTTTCTGCCAAGGCGAAACCCCTTTCTGGGTCCACAAAATTTTAAAAGTACCTTTTTTGAACCCTTATCCCAATTTATTGAATCTCAGTGGAAAAATTTGATTGCTCCACATGTTTCGTCATTTTTCCGGACACCGTTCCAACAGCCCTAATTGAATATGATATAAAAAATAACTTTCAATTTTCGTTGACGCGATATACGATTTTATGGCTACGGTCATCTACCGAAACGGAAATAAAAACGACCAATGAGGAGTCAGGTCTCCTTTCCGTAGCAGCAGTGGTGCCAGCACGTGGATATCTCTGGCATAGGATGTAGTGATTTCTGTGTATTTTTAAATTGACACATGGGGTTACATAACCTAAAAATGCACAGAAATCACTATTGCGTAGCCAATTGCGTAGCAGCAATTGGCCATTTAAATAAAGTGCATTCATTTGAAATTCTAGTAAAATAATTTTTAATGTTTTCTTGATATATTTTTATATATTTCTTTATAAATTCCTTCTCGAAAATTGCCGACGAATAAAAAAACTGAATAAGCTTAAAAAAAATAACTCAGAAATTTAAAATTGTTCAAACTTCCGGTCTTCGAGATCCTAATAATTATATGTACAATACCATATTTTCCAAATTATTTCAAGTGAAATATTAAAAAATTGAAAAATGGTCAAATAATTGATAAATAATGGAAAAACTTTGTAAATAATAAAGCTTGAAACTCTCAAATTTTAAATATACCTTTAGAGAATAAAATGTAATGGAAAATTTTTTTAAATAATTAATAATGCAAAACTACATTCATTAACAACTGAAAATTTTCCAGAATGTACAAATTTTAACCACGCCGAGGATGTTTTATCTTGGTGTCTCTTTTATACTTTTGTCGAAAAGGGTACAGGGGTTACATTTTTCTTATAAATCATATGTGCAGGTGCACAGTTAGGAGGGTACCATATGTTCACGCAGGCTTACCTAGCTAGACATGTGATAGTTTTATTTAAGACGTGCATGTTGGGTGGGCGCTATCAGTGTACCTCTAAATTTTGATGCGCACAGTTAAGAGCGTACAACCTTTGCACTTCATAATTAGGACGGCAGCATGTTTGAACGGGCACATTTGGGAGAGTACCATATGTGAACATGCGCAGACAGTAAGGTACCATATGTGCACCTCTGAGATTTGACATGCACAGTTGGGTGCGTACAATCTTTGAATGGACACAGGAGTGTAACATCTGTCCCCGCAGACTTGTCTAGTTAGAAATTTGATCGTTTCAAGTAAGGCATGCACGTGAGGAGGTTACCATCTGTGCAACTCTAAATTTTGATATGCACAGTTGGGATCGTACAATCTTTGCACGTTCATAGTTAAAAGTGTTACCATATGTGCACTTGCGCAGTTAGGAGAGTACCATATGTGCACCTCTAAATTGTGATACGCACATTGGAGGGGGGGGGGGGTATCATTTGTGCATCTTTACATTTTTATTTTCACACTTTGGAGCTTATAATCTTGACACATGCATACTTAGGAGTGTAGCCATATGTGTTCCACCGCCATTAGAAGGCTACCATCTGTGCACCTCTACATTTTGAATTGCATGTTAAAGTCGTGTTTTTTTCAGATAAATTCAAATAAAGTAGGGAAAAAATAGCAATTTGGATGACATGCTAATTAAATGGTACAAATTAGGATTTGTGGACAGCTTTAAAAAATATACACAAAATTATAGATATATTATTATATTCACCAATAGAATTGAGGACGACCGCCAAAGATAAGGCGAGAGTATGAACAATCCTCATCTTTCTGATTAGACAAAAAACCTAGTAATGTATGATTGATGAATTTGATTAACACTGTGGTAACTAAAGAATATTCTAGTACTTCTTCAGAGTATATAAGACATGTATTCTATAGTCATTATCTCATATAAGCGTTTATCTTATCATTCTGAGATATTTACGTTCCGTTCCGAAATCATCGCTTTAACCTAGAGTTTAGATTTGAATATGATAATAAGTCAATGTTAAAAAAAGATGAAGCTTCAGATAACCGTACCAATTCAAGTCTTAAGTGGTATTTATGAAAATTTTAAACACGAGGCTAAAAATACGTGTATTCTTTTAAATAATGTAGGGCAAATTTTGCCAAGGTTTACTTCTACAAGAACAAAAATGGTTTCGGAAAAAGATAGCTAGTCGAAGCTCGTACGCCTATCCCATGTAGAAGGCTAGTATAACCATACGTCGTTTAACGATTTTAGACCATAAAACTATTTAAGGGTGGGTTTCAGATTATTGTCCGAAAGGAAACTTGGCAACAAGTGCGGTTAAGAAAATCTGCCCGCATCGCGGGCACATTCTCATCGCGCGCTTCGCTACGCTCGCAATTTTGAATGCGCCTAGGGCGCCCAATTGTTGTATCTCGCGCTTCGCGCTCGATAATATATTTACCTCGCGCTTCGCGCCTGCTAATGTATGTACCTCGCGCTACACCCTCGGATACTTTTTGCCTCGCGCTTCGCGCTGGGCTTTTTGCGGTTTTCGCACATCGTGCTCGGTTTAGATAAAAAGAAGAAATTCACTTCCAAATATTATGAAATAGACAAAACCTCTACGTTTTGAGTGATTGTTCAATTTGTTTTTATTTTAGATTGAAAAGGAAGTTTACTTACTCAAGGCTCTGCCGGCCTTCAGGAACGCATTCTCATTACAATACTCACACACTTTTTTGAAGTCCAAAGAAAAACGCTTAATTGCCTAAGAAACAGTTTTGGTTTAACTTACTGAAAATGCTACCAAAAAGTCGAAAATTCCGTTTCTGATCAGTGTTTGTTTTATTCATAGAAAACTATATTTACATTTTTTTACATAAAACCAATACCTTCTCACCAGGATGAGAATGTAAAAATTGATAATGTCATTTTTCACGATTAAAACAAAAACTGCGCGTCCTATAAGAACACAATTAACAAGAAACTTGTAGATCTTTCTTAGATGAATAATTTTTATCTTATCATCTTTTTTCGTATCTTGCATAGTCTTAAAGCAAGATGGAATTTTTTATTTTATTTTTTATATGTTTCATGGGGTCAAAATTTGGATTTTTGATTTTTCAAGAAAATAGTTTTCTTTTTATCGACGAAAGTTGTGAGGGTAAATCGTTAGCTGGCTAACGAACTTGTCGTTTTCTTTTAGGGTTAAAAGAAATTTGCCATCGCTCAATCCAATCTGAAAATTTTTTCGAAAATTATCGTGCCTACCGACAGACTACAGAGAGACCTTGGTAAAAATCGTTTTTTCAAGCTCAGCTGGTCTCAAAACGTGGAGATTTGATGAAAACCAACTAAGTTAAATTTTACATAAAAACAATACCTTGTCGTTAGGATGAGAATGTAAGAAATACTAAACTTTGGGAGCTTTGCGCCACCTTCAATTAATAATTAAAAATCGAAAAAGAAACTATGCTATTTTTTGTTCCATAGAAATGCAATTGTGCATGAACATTTTGGAAATTCGAAACCTGATGTTGACGAACTGAATGACGAACTGAATAAAAAAAGTTTACAAAGTTTTAACATTTTGATCCTACTTTGGATCAGAAACAATATTATATTTAAATTTCACATGTTTTTAAAAATTAAATTAATTATGTGGAGGAACGTCATTTACAGTTAGTATACTAAAATTCTTTGAGATTGGGTTTCGGGTGCCTAAAGGAGTTTGCTCAATTTCTGCTTGGGTCATTTCCACAATCGCGCGACTGTACATATTTAGTTTCACTCGTTTCGAGCCATGAATTCTTATTGTACTCGTATATATTCCACGAAGAAGACTACTACCCTCCAAAATTGCCGTGATGTCACCAGTGGTTGTTATTAAAACATTTCGCTCTTCGGTTGGCACGGGCACAGGGAAACCACGTGCTCCTTTCACATGAATCGGTAAATCGGCAGGAAATGTGAATCCTCGAATTTGAAATCGCCGGTGCGGATTGGTGTGCGGAATAAGCCGAAGAAGTCCAAGATCCTTAGGTTCATAACCAAGTATAAATAAAGAACGATGCCTGACAGAAGAAGCCCTGGACGTGGCATGAAGAGAAGGCTCAGCAGGAGGAGAAGGCCTGACCAGAGAATGAGGTCTGGCAGGAGGAGACCTGGACCTGTCAGCACGAGGAGGCTCAGAAGGAGGAAGAGACCTTTCAGGAGAACACTGTCTGTCCGGTGAATGAGAAGTTCCGCAACGAGAAACGCCAGGAATAGGGTCGCCATTTGGTAAACAATCGAACTGTGAACTCAGCTCTGCAATAAAAAAAAGAGGATTGAATGTTTTTCAAATTTGGTAATGGTATGTTGTTATATCAAGAAAATATTTTGCAACATTGTGAGGCAAATTTGAAAGCATTGATGAATTTTGCCCTGGGATCCTCTGCCAGAAAAACTGTACTCAAGTCTTGTCGTATCTTGTGCTCTAATCTTCAATAGAAAGGGAAAGGAGAAAGTCAGTTAGCAGTCAATCCGTGGTCGCGATCAGTGCTGTTAGAACGCGGATATCTTCTGGCATGCGCAGTAGTGATTCCTGTGTATTTTTACGCAGACACATGGCTTCACATAACCTAAAAATACACAGGAATCACTACTTCGCATGCCAGAGGTATCCGCATTCTGACAGCACTGGCCGCGATTAGCCATTTAAATGACGCGCGTTAATTTGAAATTCTTTTAAAATGCTATTTCTAAGGAATAAGGAGAAATTTAGAGAAATGAATCGTCAGTTATTACATCTAAAAACTGGAGATTAACATGGTATATTAATGTGGTGAACTGACCCTCTCTCTTCGCTCGGGCAGAAAAAGTCACACTTTTCACGAAGTCCAGCTTTTTGCATCCTCGCCATACAAATAACTATTTTAAAAAGTATCTTAATTAAAAAAACATGAAATATCCAAAAATGACTAAATAATTTATTTTTAAAAAATTTGCAAAACTTTCGAAACAATAAAGCTGAAATCTCCAATATGTTCACCATACTCTTACTGTAGGGCTTACCAGAGTGGAACCATTGACTGCCTCGTCTGCCAATGGCAGCCAAAAGAGTAGGTCAAACAGGCCCCCATAAATGTTCGTCGAACTTATCCTTTGACTGGTCCCTAGTTCTTTGCGTTAAATTAAAATTTTAAATAAAATATATTGTAATGTATTGTAAGTTTCCTGCTGCAAATGGTGAGCCCTGCCTTACAGAATAGTATTTAAGGGAAAGAAAACGTTTTAATTATTTAAAAAAATGTTCAATACACAGGGTTCGTTTTCTCCTTTTGTCTCTTTTATACCTTCTTAGGAAACTTCTCAGGTGTGGTTCAATTTTGTTAATTCGGAAAATATTTCCTGTGTCAGCAGTGTCACATATGTGCGAGTGCGCGGTTAGGAGTGTATCATCTGTCCACGTAGACGTGTCAGAAATTTGATCATTTTAAATTATACGTCCACTCTAAATTTTGATATGCACAGTTGACAGCGTATAATCTTTGCACTCTATAGTGAGGAGTGTTACCATATGTGCACGTGCACAGTTCGGAAGGTACCATATGTTGACCTCTATATTCTGATTTGCGCAATTGTGAGCGTACAAGTTTCTCACGTGCACATTTAGGAGGGCACCATATGTGCACATGCGTAGTTAGAAGGGTACCATATGTGCAAGTGCACACTTAAGATTATACCATCTGTTCACGTAGACGTTCCTAGTAAGATATTTGATCTTTTTGAGTAAGACGTGTACATCGGGGGGGGGGGGGGCCGGTATCATTTTTGCACATCTCCATTTTTATTTGCACAGTTGGGAGCTTACAATCTTCGCACGTGCATAGTTGGGAGTGTAACCATATGTGCACCTCCTCAGGTAAAAGGGTACCAACTGTGCACCTCAGAATTATGATTTTAATATTAAATTCGTGCTTTTTCGGAAAAATTGGAATGAAGTTTGGAAGAAAGTAGAGATTTGGATAGCATAGAGATTAAATCATACAAAGTATGATTTGCGGATAGCTTAAAAAAATATACATAACGTTATAGAGAAATTAAATTATTGTATTCACCAATAGAATTCAGGATAACCGCCAAGGATAAGACAAGAGTATGAACAATCCTCATTTTTCTAATCAGACAAAGAACCTATTATTGTATTTTTGAAGAATTTGATTAACACTGTAACTAAAGATTATTTTATTGCTTACTAACATTATATAATACCAGAATTCTGCAGTCGCTATCTTATATATTATGAGCGTTATCTTATCATCCTGAGGTATTTACATTTCATTATAATTCCGAGATTGTCAGTTTAATCTAGGTTTTAAATTTCAATTTTTTCATATGTAAATGTTAAAAATATAGGTATAAAACTCCGGATCAATTTATCAATTTAAATCTAAATCCCAGTTATGGAAATTTCATACACGAGGCTTAAAAATGTATTTAATCTTTAAAATAATTCAAGTCCAATTTTGATCGATTTTGAAAAAATTTTAAGAAACAATACTTCATTAATAATACGTTAATAATATATTTTATTAATTCCAAATAATGGAAGTTTGAAATTTTAGAAATAATTTCGTTTTGGGAGTTTTGCTTATTATAAAAAAACACTTGCATTGCATCATAAAGTCATATATCTCATAAACTTTTAGTAGCACAGGATTTTAGTAGGGATCATTTTAAAAGGCGTTTCATGCCCTACAAATTGGCTAATTACCCATCTTTTTATATCGTAGTATTCTATCAGAACACTCACCGAAACGTTTTAGGCAAACAAATTTCTTGTTAAACGAACGACGGATAGTATCGGACCAATAACCATGTGACCTGTTAAAAGTAAGCCAAGACTTTGAAGGGTAATAACGCCGTCCAGAATAGAGATAACAATATTTTTTAAACTCCATTGCAAAGTCTATCAAATTCTGCGTTGAATTATTCCTAGTTTGAGTAATTTAACCTAGCCGATCTTAAATTATCACGTGAGAAAGACAAAACTCTAATTCCGATTTTGCAGGAATTTTGCATTTCAGCTTCAATTCTTGCATGAGCTGTGAAAATGAATGATAAATAAGGAATAGGATGAGATAGCATAGATGGTATTGAAAAAGATTAACGTAAGTTTAAATAGAAAAATAGATGGAAAGTGATAGATGTTGATAGATATATGATACTATGAGTTAAGGAAGAGGAGATTGACAAATTTAGACGGAACTTTATATTAACAGAGAGATAGAAAAATATTGCAAACATTCTAAGAAAGTGATTAATACAGGATAATGAAGGAAATTTTCTTTTCACTTTGAAAGAGTCAGACCCATCAATATCGTTTGGCAGAAATGTGTATTCGAATTATTCTGATTTTTTTATCAAATAAACTCGATTTCGACCATTTTGCCGCTTGACACCTTTCAAATCTTATTATAAAGATTATAGTTATCTGAGATACAATATATGTTTTAAAGCATAAAGATGAATTAGGTTTACGATGAACGCATTATTGTTGCTAAGGCAGATTTCTCAAGGATAATTATTTTTAAAAATTTGTATTTTGCTTTCGAAATTGGCATAAAATAAGACTTGGCTGTCATTAGATATTATGGACTTTTAACATAAATCCTATTTAGTGACAAACTGATTTTCTCAAGGTAAACTGTCATGTATAGAAATTATGACCCGATTCGGGCCGGATTGCGGCAGGGTTGCCCTGCTAGAATCCGGAATCTGGTCAGGCTGCCCGATCGGATTCTGGTTGGTTTCGTCACGCTGCGCTGGTCGGATCCTGGCCGGGTTACCAAGTCGAATCCCAGATACAAATAGGGTAACCTGGTCGGTATCCGACCGGTTTTTAACTGGGCTACTCGATCGGATGCTGGTTGGGCTGCAATAAAAAATTCTTAATCGTGAACTAAAAAAAATAAGGCCAACATGAATTACAAAAAATATTTTTATTCCAAAAATACATCGAGTTCATCCTCGATTCTTTCTTCGCAGTTATCTTGGATTGCTTTTACAGGGTTATCATGGACTCTATTTTTATTTTTTCCTCGACTGGATCCCTTTTTCTTCCTGGCACCACCCCAATCTTCAGCGTTTCCCAACGCATTTACTAATTAGATGGCCAGCTGAAAACAAGGTCTTGAAGAAATTACCTGATAATTAAGAAACACATAAAATAAAGCAATCATAAAATGGGGTTTCTTTTGATAAGCATTTATGTATTCGGCATCCTTTTGACAGCAGTAAATTCCATTGCCAAACTTGCTGTGAAATATTTTCTTAAAATATTTCCCAAAGTTTTAGTAGGAGCGAAAGTTCTGTCAAAACTTTTCGGCAATGACTTCATCTGATGTGAAACAAATCACGGAAAAAATATTTGTAATATGTATATAAAAGTTCTTTTTTTATTTATTTTACTGATATTTATCTTTAAAAAATCTTTTCGAAAAATCTCGTCTTTTAAAAGATTTGGATTAAATTCCTCGAATTCTGTGAGTATAGTAAAAGGTGACTTTCAAGTTATTCCTTAAAAACAAAATCTTCGCGTATTCCTTTATCTATAGAATTTTCATCCTCAGTTGTGTCAGGTTCTGAGTTATTTTGATCTCCACGTCGACCTTAATTTTTTGTGAATCATCATAAGAATTTTACATTTCATTGATGAATTACTCTATTATACAACTTACCGCTGCACGAAACCTGACTCGATATTTTTGGTATTTGTTGTTGTTGCCTGTTTTGCACAATAGACTTTGGTTTTAGAAAAGTTGAAGTTTCAGGGAGAACATTTTGAGGTTGTGAAGGCTTCTTGCAGTTACATTATGCACGTTGTCATCATCGGAGGGATCTGAATAAAGTTAGCTATAGGATAATTACAAATTTGGCACAGTATTTCTGTGACATTCTGTATCTTCGAGCCGCTCGTCCATTCTTTTCTTTAGATGATTTTAAGGTTATGATACTTCTACTTCTGCATCATTTTTTTCGCTTGCGAATATTTATTATTGTCTGTCCATCCAGACGGCGCGAAGTACTGGTCCACACGTCACAAATTTTTTGGCGCAAGTATTTGAAATTTGGTCTTTTCGAATGTCCCGACAAAAATAGTCTTAACTCAAATCTACGAAAACTAAATGTATTAATTCTATTATACTACACTAGAATCTCTTATCTTCATACCGTAATACATCGTGATACTACATTTTAGTGAAGCAGAGTATAATTAATACATTATCGGAGATCAAAGTTAAGACTATTTTTTTCGGAACAGTCTTTTATTCAGTAGGTCAATTTCTTCGACATTTCCGAAACGTAGCAGATCCCGATTGGAATCTAGTCGGATACCAGCCAGCCGATTAAATAAATAGTTGACCGGGCTAAACCAGACTTAAGCCGACGAGGTAAATAATAAACAGTAGACCGGGTTAAATTATTTTCGGCCGATTTGTCCCGATCAGATCCCGACCAGAATCTAGGCGGACACAGGCCACGCAATTAAGAAATAGTAAACCGGGCTGAATCAGATGTGGCGCGGTTTGGCCCGACGGGGTCCCAGTGGGAACCCGTTCAGATACCGTGCGAGCAATTAACAAAGTAGTATCCCGGTTTGACCCGGTCAGATTTTGGCCAGAACCCTTCTTCATTTTAAAAGTTATAATATATACTGAAGTGATTTAAATAATTATCTTTGCTAGCCCTATTAATTTTTAACCTCTCCTACATTCCCTTCTTATTTGTCGATATGATAAACACAGTACAAATTGAATAGTTGTTGACAAATATTTTCAGAACATCGCCCGTTCTGAATTAATTTGATTTATTTTTACGAATTCTCTTATTAATGATATCAATAAGCCATCTACCTTGTTTTTCATTTATTGTGTATTTCTAAATAACTACAGATCCTCACCTGCCGCAAAATTCTTAAATATGTTCGCAAGTGTATATTTCAGTACGGGGCTGTCCATAGATCTCTTGAGTGGTTTTCTTTTGTTCATATCGTTGTATTCTTTTCCACTTCAAGAAAATTTTATTCTCATCTTTATTTGAACAAAGGAAAAACGCGTCACAAGATTTA
Source organism: Andricus curvator (assembly GCA_932195095.1). Taxonomy (NCBI): domain Eukaryota; kingdom Metazoa; phylum Arthropoda; class Insecta; order Hymenoptera; family Cynipidae; genus Andricus; species Andricus curvator. Next base: position 156,293 of record CAKNYM010053056.1, on the reverse strand, counting down.
TGGACGGCCTCTACAGACAGATGTTTCCGAATGGAAAGGGTGAAAGGTTCATGGTTATGACTCGTGACCTATGGCAGCTACACGATTTTTTCATATTTGCGGAAAATTTCTTGTTCTACAACTTTTTCTCTTGTTTCATGAATGCTGCTTCATCCAGAAATATGCTATTTTGATAAAACTAAAGATGGGTCATTTGCTCTGACAAATAGGTAAAAAAAAAGTCAAATTTTGGAGGCCATAACTCATGATCTATTAGAGGTAGATCATTGTTTTTTTAATTACTGAAAATGACGTCCACATTAATTAATGTACAGGACATTTTTCTTTAAAATTAACAGATTCCAAAGTATAGATGCAAAATTCACAATTTGATATTTTAGCTTTTTTTAAATATTAATTGGCTTATTTTGAAGGACCATAACTCGGTTCCCACTGAAGATTAGAGGCTTTCTTCCCTCTTAATTTTCTTAGAATTTTGTTTAGTTTAATTTTGCTGTTTGACATTTTTCTTTAAAATCTAAAGGAAAAGAGTCGATGACTGCAAACGCGATTTTTGAAAATTTTTTCAAATTTATTTCCGGGACGCGTAGTAGTAATTTCTATAAAATTTGGTATTTGCATCAGGGCCTCTAAATAATCTGATTTAGTAAAAAAAATCAGTCCCTTCGGAATGCGTGAAATATGCTTTTTACCGGTACCGATTTTATACCGACTTTACTTCGTAAAGAAACGTAATTTTTGCATGTTTCAACATTGAAAATTATACTAGAAGTTATTTTCATGACCATGTTCGTAATCAGCGCATCGAAATACATCAGTATACGACTTTTAAAAAAATGTCGTAAACATAACATTTTTATTGTTAAAAATGTTGCTTTTTACTGTTTTGACCTTAAAAATAGTTTGTTTTTAAATTTCCATGGGCATATTCGTAATCAGTGCATAAAAATACATCGCTAGACGCATTTCGGAACTTCGCACCCGGAAAGAAGAAAATCGGCCGGCTAACTAGCAACTACGTTCCCAGAACAATTTCAATTTTTTTCGACAAAAGAAAAATACAAAAGTTTGCTATTAGTAGAGAGAAAATTACGATTTTAATATCTTGAAGGAGAAATGTTATTATGTATTATATTACAAAGGTATATTCATAAAGCACAAAACTTTATTAAAAAATAACCTATTGAACTTTTTTTCAGGATTTTCTCCTCGGATGATGTTCAAATATTGTGGGTATGCAATTTAAAAAATCAGCATTGAGTTTCCTGTGTATATCGACTTTAAACATTCATTTTGAAGTAAATTTGTTGATTTAAAAAAACTGCAACTTTAATTGTAGATATTCATTGGCCGAACAAAACATTTTATTTATTTATTTTTACATCATGACATTTTGATCCCATTTTGGGTCAGAAAAAAATATCATATTTGAGTTTTACATGTTCTCGAAAATTAAATTAATTATGTGGAGGAATATCGTTTACACTTAGAATACTAAAATTCTGTGAGATTCGGGTTCGGTTGCCTAAGGGAATTTGTTCGATTTCTTCTGCAGTCATATCTTCAATCGCGCCACTGTCCATGTTTAGTTTTACCCGTTTTGTAGGGGGAGCGCCCATTGTACTCTTATATATTCCACGTAGATGACTTCTACCCTTCAAAATTGCCATGATGTCACCAGTGGTCGTTGTTAAAACATATCCCTCTTCGGTCGGTATGGGCACAAGGGCACCAAGTGCTCCTTTTAAGTGAATTGGTATATCGGCGGGAAAGATGAATCTACGTATTTCGAATCGCTGGTGCAGATTTGTATGTGGAATAAGCCGAATAAGTCCAAGGTCTTTAGGATCGAATCCAAGTGTAAGTAAAGACCGACGCTTGATAGGAGGCCTGTGCGTTGGAAAAGAAGGCTCAGCAGGACGAGAAGGCCTGATCGGAGAATGAGGTCTGGCAGGAGGAGACCTGGACCTGACACGAAGAGGAGGCTCGGCAGGAGGAGAAGACCTTTCAGGACAACAGTGTCTGGCCGGTGAATAAGAAGATCCGGAACGAGGAACTCCAGGAATAAGGTCGCCATTAGGTAAACAATCAAACTGTAAACTCAGCTCTGCAACAAGAAACAGAGGATTGACATTTTTTTAAGTATACAATCCTATGTTGATATATCAAGAAACTCTTTGGCGATATTGTGAGGCAAGTTTGAAAGCTTTTGAGGAATGTTTGTGTTTATTTCAGACAAATTCAAATAAAGGAGGGGAAAATATAGCAATTTGGATAACAGACTAATTAAATAGTCCAAATTAGGATTTGTGGATAGCTTTAAAAAATATACATAAAATTATGGATTTATTATTATATTCACCAATAGAATTAAGGACAACCGCCAAAGATAAGGCGAGAGTATGAACAATCCTCATCTTTCTGATTCAATAAAAAACCTATTAATGTATTATTGAAGAATTGTATTAACACTGTAGTAACTCAAGAATGTTCTAGTACTTCCTCAGAGTATATAAGACATGTATTCTACAGTCATTATCTCATATATTATAAGTGTTTATCTTATCATTCTGAGATATTTACATTTCATTGTAATGTCATTCCGAAATCATCACTTTAATCTAGAGTTCAGATTTGAATATGATAATGAGTCAATGTTAAAAAAAATGAAGCTTCAGATAACCATACTAATTCAAGTCTTAAGTCGTATTTATAAAAAATTTTAACACGAGGCTAAAAATACGTGTATTCTTTAAAATAATTTACGGCAAATTTTGATGGGATTTGAAAGAATTTGAATAAATAATACGTAATTGGTATTATCGGTTTTTATCAAATAAGCCTCTGGATAAAATAACGTCACATAAAATATTTCTCCTGAGATCAGACATGCCCATGGTCGCTTGGTCTTGAGCTACGTTCAGGTGTGCCATCGTTCTCAGGCGAAACATTTTATGCGGGGATATTAGGCTGGTAAATAAAACATCAGGTTCGGAATTTCCGTAATCTTTATGCACCATTGCATTCCTATGGATAAATTTTTAGTTCTCATTGGAAATTTACACTTAACGAAAGTATTATCACCAACACATACTGATAAAATAGAAGAGATAGGTTGATCATAAGAGCAGAATATATTTTTATTATTTTTTTTCTGAAAAAAAGATCTTCTCCTTTCACTCCGCTTGGAAACGAACCTCAGAACTTCCGATTGCCGATCGAGTGCTTTCCCATTAAGCTACTAGAGAGGTCGAGAGAAGAAACTTTTTTCAGAAAATACACGCATTCTTTTGCGAGAGAAGATCTTTTTTCAGACAAAAATTAATTACAATAATTTTTTAGTCATTATTCCATCTAATCTGAACAAACGCTAAAAATTCATGTTATTCTCTGATGATAATACAGATTCCTCAGCAAAATATATTTGATTGAAAGTTTAGCTTTTTGAGTTATTTTTCTTCAGATGCTTTCCTTGGACAAAATTTTAAAGAATCACGACCATCATAAGTACCTACCAAGTTTTACTACTACAAGAAAGGAAATGGTTTCGGAAAAAGGTAGCTAGGCAAAGCTCGTACGCCAATCCCAGGTAGAAGGCTAGTATAACCGTAAATCGTTTAGCGATTTTAGACCATAAAACTATTTAAGGGTGGGTTTCAGAATATTGGCCAGAAGAAAACTTGACAACAAGTGCTTGCCTTTCGATTAAAAAAATAATGAACTCTGGCAGCTTTACGCCACCTCTAATTAATAATTAAAAATCAAAAAAGACATTTCGACAATCGCGCCACTGTGCATATTCAGTTTCACCCGTTTCGAACCATGAATTCTTATTGTACTCGTATATATTCCACGAAGATGACTACTACCCTCAAAAATTGCCATGATGTCACCAGTGGTTGTTATTAAAACATTTCGCTCTTCGGTTGGCACGGGCACAGGGAAAGAACGTGCTCCTCTCACATGAATTGGTATATCGGCAGGAAAAGTGAATCTTCGAATTTCAAATCGCCGTTGCGGATTGGTGTGCGGAATGAGCCGAAGAAGTCCAAGTTCTTTAGGTTCATAACCGAGTATAATTAAAGAACGATGCCTAAAAGAAGAATCCTTGGACGTGGCACGAAGAGAAGGCTCAGCAGAATGAGAAGGCCTGACCAGAGAATAAGGTCTGGCAGAAGGAGACCTGGACCTGTCAGGACGAGGAAGCTCAGCAGGTGGAAGAGTCCTTTCAGGAGAACACTGTCTGTCCGGTGAAGAAGAATATCCGGAACGAGGAACTCCAGGAATAGGGGCGCCATTTGGCAAACAATCGAACTGTGAACTCAGCTCTGCAATAAGAAACAGAGGATTTAATGTTTTTGAAAATATTTTGCAATATTGTGATGCAAATTTGAAAGCATTATGGCATGTTTGCCCTGGGATCTTCTGCCAGAGAAACTGTACTCAAGTGTTTTCGTGTCTTGTGTTCCAATCGTCTATAGAAAGGGAAAGGAGAAAGCCCAGTTAGCAGTCAGGACTTATTCGCGTGGTCGCGATCAGTGCTGTCAGAACCCGGATATCTCTGGCATGCGCAGTAGTCATTCCTGTGTACTTTTACGCTGGCACATGGCCTTTCATAACCTGAAAATACATAGAAATCACCACTGCGCATGCCAGAGATATCCGCATTCTGACATCACTCTCACGATAAGCCATTTAAATGATGCGCGTTAATTTGAAATTCTTGGGAAATACTGTTTCTAAGGAATAAGAAGAAATTTGAAGAAATGAATCATCAGTTAGTATATCTCAAAACTAAAGATTATCAAGGTATAAGCAGCTTTATACCCGATTATACGTAAGTAATTCGTTATACAAAAAAAATATTTAAAAATATTTCATGACAAAACCTTAAGAAAAACTGAAAATTCCGAAATTTGAACAAACTCCGGGTTTTATGCATTCTTTCAAATAAAATTATGCGAGTTAAAATAATATTTTTTGATAAAAATTTAAAAATTTGAAAAAAACTCTCGGTTTTCATGGTCTTTGAAATGTAATAAATGAATATAGGTGGCACGGGTACCAACTGCGCACCTCAGAATTATGATTTTCATATTAAATTCGTGCTTTTTTCGGATAAATTCGAATGAAGTTTGGAAGAAAGTAGAGATTTGAATAGCATAGAGATTAAATCATACAAACTATAATTTTCGGATAGCTTGAAAAAATATACATAACGTTATAGAGGAATTAAATTATTGTATTCACCAATAGAATTCAGGATAACCGCCAAGTATAAGACAAGAGTATGAGCAATCCTCATTTTTCTAATCAGACAAAGAACCTATTATTGTATTTTTGAAGAATTTGATTAACACTGTAACTAAAGATTATTTTACTGCTTACTAACATTATATAAGACCAGTATTCTACAGTCGCTATCTCATATATTATAAGCGTTATCTTATCATCCTGAGGAATTTACATTTCATTATAATTCCGAAATTGTCAGTTTACCTACCCATATATATATTACCCTGGCTTTGAAAGGTGACAGCGCTGTCCAGAACATGGATAAAAATATTCGTGAAAAACATTGAAGAGCCAATCAAATTCTGCGTTAAATAATCCCTAGTTAAAGTAATTTAACTTAGTCGATCTTAAATTATCACGTGAGAAAGATAAAAATAAAATTACGATTTTTGAGGAATTTCGCATTTCAGCTTCAATATAATATAAATAATAAATAGAAAAATAGATGAAAACTGATAGATCTTGATAGTTACATGATGATATGAAGTAAGGAAGAGGAGATTGAAAATTTTAGGCGGAACTTTATATTAGCAGAGAGATAGAAAAAGATTGCGAACATTCTAAGAAAGTGATTCATTCAGGATAATGAAGGAAATTTTCTTTTCACTTTGAAAAAGTCAGACCCAAAAATAGCGTTTGGCAGAAATGTGTATTCGAATTATTCTGATTTTTTTTTTCAAATAAACCCAATATTGACCATTATGCCGCTTGACACCTGTCAAATCTTATTGTAAAGATTATAGTTATCTGAAATACAAGATATGTTTTAGAGCATAATGATGGGCTAAGTTTACGATGAACGTGTTATTGTTGCTGAGGCAGATTTCTCAAGGATAATTATTTTAAAAATTTCCTATTTTGCTTTCGAAAACATAAAATAAAACTTGGCTGTCGTGAAATATTATGGACTTTTAACATAAATCCTATTTAGTGACAAAATGATTTTCTCAGGGTTGCCCTGCTTGTATCCGGAATCTGGTCAGGCTGCTCGGTCGGATTCTGGTTGGTTTCGTCACGCTGCGCTGGTCAAATCCTGACCGGGTTACCGGGTCGAATCCCGGATAAAAAATAAGGCCAACATAAATTACCAAAAATATTTTTATTCCAAAAGTTCATCGAGTTCATCCTCGATTCTTCCTTCGCAGTTATCTTGGATTGCTTTTTCAGGGTTATCCTCGACTCTATTCTCATTTTTTCCTTGACTGGAACCCTTTTCATTCCTGGCACCTCCCCAGTCTTTAGCGTTTCCCAACGCATTTACTAATGAGATGGCAAGCGTATTTTGCGTTATTAATTTACCGGGGGAGGCTTCGATATGTATTTCTGAAAGTACTCCTGAAAGAAAAATAAAATATGAATAACGTATTCTGCTAAAAACAAGGTCTTGAACAACTTACCTGACAATTAAGAAACACATAAAATGCAAGCAATCATAAGATGGGGTTTCTTCTGATAAACATTATTTTATTCGGCATCCTTTTAACAACCGTAAATTCCATTGCCAAACTTGCTGTGAAATATTTTCTCAAAATATTTTCCAAATTTTTAGTAGAAGCGAAAGTTCTGTCAAAACTTTTCGGCAATGACTTCATCTGATGTGAAACAAATAACAAAAAAATATTTATAATATGTATATAAAAGTCCTTTCTTTTATTAATTTTACTGATATTTATTTTTGTATATACTTACAAAATATTTTCGAAACATGTCGTCTTTTAAAAGATTTTCATTAAATTTCTCGAATTCTGTGAGTATAGTAAAAGGTGACTTTCAAGTTATTCCTTAAAAACAAAATCTTCGCGTATTCCTTTATCTATAGAATTTTCATTCTCAGTTGTGTCAGTTTTTGAGTTATTTTGATCTCTTCCACGTCGACCTTAATTTTTTTTTAATCGATTTTGATTAAGTGCAGGTCATCGTAAATGCGCCATGGTAAAGACGAGTCTGAATAAACAGAAGAATATACGTAGAACATTTTTAACGAGGCAGGTCTAAATTATTATAATATTTAAAATATTTGAATTCTTTATCAGCATACAAAAAAATACCAGTATTTTTGTGTTTCCCAGATTTGCTCTTCAGATTTGTTTCTCTCCATCCTCAACGGAAACATTTGTCAGGTCGAAGCCACCCTTGTCAACACCATTGAATTTGCCTGAAAAATTAAGCGCAATAAAATTAAATAGATATTCCTGTACATGGACGTCATAAAAATTTTATATTTCATCGATGAATTACTCTATTATACAACTTACCGCTGCACGAAACCTGACTCGATATTTTTGGTATTTGTTGTTGTTGCCTATTTTGCACAATAGACTTTGGTTTTAGAAAAGTTGAAGTTTCAGGGAGAACATTTGGAGGTTGTAAAGGCTTCTTGCAGTTACTTTATTCACGTTGTCATCATCGGAGAGATCTGAATAAAGTATGCTATAGGATAATTTCAAATTTGGCACAGTATTTCTGTGACATTCTGTATCTTCAAGGAACTCGTCCATTCATTTGTTTAGATGATTTTAAGGTTATGATACTTCTACTTCTGCATCATTTTTGCCGTTTGCTAATATTGATTTTTGTTTGTCCACCCACACGGCGCGGAGTACGGGTCCACACATCACAAATTTTTTGGCGCAAGTATTTGAAATTTGGTCTTTAGTGATCGTAAGTTTTTTTTTTTTGACATATGGAAAAATTTTTCATTCGAATTAGCAAAAAGGAATCATTCAATATATTCTTCAAATTGATGTCATACTGTTCTTATTCAAAATAATTTTTCGAATGTCAACGACGAAAATAGTCTTAACTCAAATCTACGAAAACTAAATGTATTAATTCTATTCTACTTCACTAGAATGTTTCATCTTCATACCGTGATACATAGTGACACGACATTTTAATGAAGAAGAGTATAAATCATACATTTTGTTATCGAAGATTAGAGTTAAAACTATTTTTTTAGAACAGTCGTTTTATTCAGTAAGACAATTTCTTCAACATTTCTGGCCGGGACGTGATTAAACACCAATTCATGAAAAATGATTGCATTTGTTTCTATCTTCGTTTGTATTAGTTATAACATATGTTTAAGTGATTACAAAAATTATCTTCGCTAGCCCTATTAAATTGTAATCTCTTCTCCATTCCTTTATTTTTTCGATATGATAAGCACAGTACAAATTGAATAGTCATTGACAAATATTTTCAGAACATCGCTCGTTCTGAATTACATAATTTGATTTATTTTCATCAATTCTCTTATTAATGAAATCAATAAGCCGTGTACCTTCTTTTTTATTTATTGTGTATTTCCAAATAACTACAGATCCTCAACTGCCACAAAAATACTTAAATATGGTCGCATATATATATTTAAGTACAGACAGATTTTTTCGAATGGAAAGGGTAAAAGTTTCATGGTTATGGCACGTGCTCTATGGGAGCTAGACAATTTTTTTTCAGATTTGAGGAAAATTTCCTGCTCTATAACTTTTTCTCTTTCCTCATTAACGCCTGTTCGTCAAGAAACAATCTATTTTGAAGAAAATAAATTCGAGTAAGTTGCTCTAACAAATAGGTAAAAAAATTTTCAAATTTCGGAGGCCATAACTCATGAGGGCTAGATCATTGTTTTTTTAATTGCTGGAAATTACGTCTACTTTGAATAATGTACAGGGAATTTTTCCTTAAAATTAACAGGTTCCAAAGTATAGATGCAAAATTCAGAATTTGATATTTCAGCTATTTTTTTTTAAATAACTTGGTTTCTTTTGCAGGACCATAACTCGGCCTTGGCGCCCAGTGAAAGCTTTATTTTCTCTTAATTTTCTCAGAATTTTGTCTAGTTTATTTTAATTTTGCTGTTTGATATTTTGCTTCAGAATCTAAAGGGAGAGAGTCATCTATGCAAAGGTGATTGTTGAAACTTTTTCAAAAATATTTTCGGGACGCGTAGTAGTCATTTCTATCAAATTTGGTATTTACATCAGGACCACTAAATAAACTGTTGTAGTATGAAAAATGTCAAAAAGCAGTCCCTTTTCCTATGCTGGAAATATGCCTTTTAGCGGTACCGATGGTGTATATACTTCGCAAAGAAACGTAGTTTTTTAAGTGTTAACCTTTAAAATTATACTCACGAGTATCTTCATTACCACGCTCGTAATCAGCGCATCGTGATCATCAGTATACAAGGTTTAAATAAATTTTGTGCAGATAACATTTTAATGTTTAAAAACGTGGTATTTAAAGTTTTGACCTTAAAAATAGTTTTTATTTTTTTATTTGCATAGGCATAATTGTAATTAGTGCATAAAAATACATCGCTACATGCATTTGGGAACTTCGCACCCGGGAAGGAAAAAACATCCGACAACAAACTTCCTTCCCGCGCCAGCAAAAAAGTCGTTTGCCAGCACCAGCAGGCTAGCTACTACGTTCCCAGAATCTAACACACCCTCATAAAGACACAATTAATGTACTTCTAAACAATTTCTATTTTTTTCGCCAAAAGAAAAATACAAAAGTTTGCTGTTGGCAGAGGGAAAATTACGGTTTGAATATCTTGGAGGGGAAATGTTATCATATATTATATTACAAAGGTATATTCATATAACACAACATTTTATTAAAAAATAATCTATTGAACTTTTATTTCAGACTTTTCTTGTCGGATGATGTTCGAATATGGTTGGTATGCAATTTAAAAAATCAACATAAAGTTTCTTGTCCGTATCTACCTTAAACATTAATTGTCAAGTGAATTTGTAGATTTGAAAAAACTGCAACTTGAATTCTAGATATTGATTGGACGAAATGAACTCAAAAAAGTTTACTTCATGGTGGTCTCTCTTTATTTGAAAACCAATATACCATATGTAAATCATCATTATAACATTTTGATCCTACTTTGGATCAGAAAACAAATATCATATTTAAGTTTTACACGTTTTTAAAAATTAAATAAATTATGTGCAGGAATGTCATTTACACTAACAACACTTAAATTCTTTGAGATTCGGTTTCGGGTGCATAAGGGAGTTTGCTCGATTTCTATTGTATTGTACTCGATTGTACTCGAATATATTCCACGAAGATAACTACTACCCTCCAAAATTGCTATGATGCCAATTGGCAAAATATTTCAGAACTATTATAATATAATTATTGCAGTTATTTTTTAAAGCTTATCTTTATTGAAATTTGAAATAATGAATTAATTATTTCATCTTATGTTACATCGTATCATGTTATCATTCTAGGAAAGTGATTTATTCAGGATAACGAAAGAAGACATTTTTTCATTTTTAAAAATTCAGACCTAAAAACACCATTTGGCAAGAATATGTATTAAAACGGTACAAAAGTACCAGATGCCTAGAATATGATTTAAATACGGAAAAGTTTATTCATTATTGCAAAAAGATGCATTTAAATACGGGGAAATCTTTTCCTATCTACTGTATGGTGGACTCCCTTATTTGAAAATTATTATAGGTAAATCATCATAAGCCGAGAAAGATTATCCTCCTAAAATATTTTCATGAGGGAATAAAACAAAAATTTTTTCATCTGTTTCCGAATAAGAGAGACTGAGGAATTCATAAAAGATTAAAGCCTGAATAACCGTAATACACTGTACAGACTCTTTCAATGTAATCATACCAGTTTCTTGCAATATTTTTATTATTCTTTTTGATCACAAATAATATTATATTTAAGTTTTACATAATTTTTAAATTAAATTAATTATGTGGAGGAATGTCGTTTACACTTAGAATGGTAAAATTCTTTGACATGGGGTTTCGGGTGCCTAAGGGAGTTTGCTCGATTTCTTCTTGAGTCATATCTTCAATCACGCCACTGTACATGTTTAGTTTCACCCTTTTCGGAAAGAGAATTTTCACTGTACTCATCTATATTCCACGAAGAAAACTTCTACCCTCCAATATGGCCATGACGTCACCAGTGTTTGTTATTAAAACATATCCCTCTTCGGTCGGTATGGGCAGAGAGGCACCACGTGCTCCTTTCAAATTAATTGGTAGATCGGCGGGAAAAGTGAATCTACGAATTTCGAATCGCTGGTGCGAATTGGTGTGTGGAATAAGCCGAATAAGTCCAAAGTCTTTAGGATCAAATCCAAGTATGAGTAAAGAACGACGCTTGATAGGAGCTCTGTGCGTGGCACGAAAAGAAGGCTCAGCAAGAGGAGAAGGCCTGATCGGAGAATGAGGTCTGGCAGGAGGAGACCTGGGCCTGACACGAAGAGGTGGCTCGGCAGGAGGAAGAGATATTTTAGGAGAACAGTGTCCGTCCAGTGAAGAAGAAGATCCGAACCGAGGAACTCCAGCAATAGGGTCGCCATTTGGTAAACATTCAAACTGTAAGCTCAGCTCTGCAACAAGAAACGGAGGATTGAATTTTTCTTAAGTATACAATCGTATATCAAGAAACTCTTTGGCGATATTATGAGGTAAGTTTAAAAGCATTGAGAAATGTTCGTTTTGGCAAACTTCTCCTAGAGAAAGTGTACTTAAGTGTTGTCGTAACTTGTGCTCCAATCGTTTACTGAAACGGAAAGGAGAATGGCCATTTAGGTGGCAGGACTTCTTTCAGAGTTAGGTATGTTCCATATGTCCACATATACATGCGTAGTCAGACATTTGATAGTTTTAAATTAGGCGTGTACGTTTGTAAAGTACCAAATGTGCTTGATACGAGCCCTGTGCGTGACATGAAAAGAAGGCTCAGCAGGAGGAGAAGGCCTGACCGAAAAATGACGTCTGGCCGAAGGTGACCTGGACCTGTCAGGACGAGGAGGCTCAGGAGGAGGAAGAGACCTTTCAGGAGAACAGTGTCTGCACAGACAGACACATGTGCACAGACGTGCACATTGAGATGGGGGCGGGGTATCATTTGTGCACCTGTAAATTTTTATTTGCACAGTTGGGAGCTTACAATATTTGCACGTGCATAGTTGGGAGTGTAACCATATGTGCACCTCTGCAGTTAAAAGGGTACCAACTGTGCACCTCACAATTATGATTTTCATATTAAATTCGTGCTTTTTTCGGATAAATTCGAATGAAGTTTGGAAGAAAGTAGAGATTTGGATAGCATAGAGATTAAATCATACAAACTATGATTTGCGGATAGCCTAAAAAAATATACATAACGTTATAGAGGAATTAACTTGTTGTATTCACCAATAGAATTCAGGATAACCGCCAAGGATAAGACAAGAGTATGAACAATCCTCATTTTTCTAATCAGACAAAGAACCTTTTATTGTATTTTTGAAGAATTTGATTTACACTGTAACTAAAGATTATGTTATTGCTTACTAACATTATATAAGACCAGTTTTCTACAGTCGCTATCTCATATACTATAAGCGTTATCTTATCATCCTGAGATATTTACATTTCATTATAATTCTGAAATTGTCAGTTTAATCTAGGTTTTAGATTTCAATGTTTTCATATGTAAATGTTAAAAATATAGGTATAAAACTCCAAATCAATGTATCAATTTAAATCTAAATCCCAATTGTGGAAATTTCATACACGAGGCTTGAAAATGTGTTTAATTGTCTTTGCTATCCCTATTAAATTTTAACCTCTTCTTCATTCCTTTCTTATTTGTCGATATGATAAACACAGTAGAAATTGAATAGTTGTTGACAAATATTTCCAGAACGTCGCCCGTTCTGAATTAATTTGATTTATTTTTATCAATTATCTTATTAATGAAATCAATAAGCCATCCACCTTGTTTTTTATTTATTGTGTATTTCTAAATAACTACAGATCCTCGTCTACCAGACAATTCTTAAATATGCTGCTTCAAATAGGTAAACAAAATTGGCAAATTTTGGAGGACATAACTCATGATCTATTAGGGCTTGATCATTGTTTTTTCTTAATGACTGGAAATGTGTACTTTATTTTGCTGCTTGACATTTTGCTTAAAAATCTAAAGGAAAAGAATCGATTTATGCAAACGCGATTTTCGAAATTATTTTCGGGACGCGTAGTAGTCATTTCTATAAAATTTGGTATTTGCATCAGCACCACTACGTCAAATTCTTCAGTAGAAGAAATCAGTCCCTTCTGTATGCTTGAAATATGCGTTTTACCGGTACCGCTAGTGTATACACTTCGTAAAGAAACGTAGTTTTTTCATGTATTAATATTGAAAATTATACTTACAGGTATTTTCATAACCATGTTCGTAATCAGTACATAAAAATACATCGCTACACGCATTTCGGAACTTCGCACCCAGAAAGAAAAAAAACGGCCGGCTAACTAGCAACTACGTTCCCAGAACAATTTCTATTTTTTTTCGACAAAAGAAAAATACAAAAGTTTGCCATTAGTGTAGAGAAAATTACGATTTTAATATTTTGAAAGAGAAATGTTATTATGGCTTATATAACAAAGGTATATTCATAAATCACAAATGTTTGTTAAAAAATAAACTCTTAAACTTTTTTTCAGGCTTTTCTCCTCGGATCATGTTCAAATATTGTTGGTATGCAATTAAAAAAATCAGCATTGAGTTTCCTGTCCGTATCGAATTTAAACATTAATTTTGAAGTAAATTTGTAGATTTGAAAAAACTGCTACTTGAATTCTAGATACTGATTGGACGAACTAGAGATTTCATTTATTTATTTATTTTTACATCATAACATTTTGATCCCACTTTGGATCAGCAAAGAATATCATATTTAAGTTTTACATGTTCTTAAAAATTAAATTAATTATGTGGAAGAATGTCGTTTACATTTTGAATTCTAAAATTCTTTGAGATTGGAGTTCGGTTGCCTAAGGGAATTCGTTCGATTTCTTCTGCAGTCATATCTTTAATCGCACCACTGTCCATGTTTAGTTTTACCCGTTTTGCAGGGGGAGCGCCCATTGTACTCTTGTATATTCCACGAAGAAAATTTCTACCCTCCAATATGGCCATGATGTCACCAGTGGTTGTTGTTAGAACATATTCCTCTTCGGTCGGTATGGACACAAGGGTACCAAGCCCTCCTTTCAAATAAATTGGTATATCGGCAGGAAAACTGAATCTACGTATTTCGAATCGCTGGTGCGGATTGCTGTGTGGAATAAGCCGAATAAGTCTATGGTCTTTGGGATCAAATCCCAGTATGAGTAGAGAACGACGCTTGATAGGAGCCCTGTACGTGGCATGAAAAGAAGGCTCAGCAAGATGAGAAGGCCTGACCGGCGAATGAGGTCTGGCAGGAGGAGACCTGGACCTGGCACGAAGAGGTGGCTCGGCAGGAGGAAGAGACATTTCAGGAGAAAAGCGTCTGTCCGGTGAAGAAGAATATCCGGAACGAGAAGTTCCAGGAATAGGGGCGCCATTTGGCAAACAATCAAACTGTAAGCTCAGGTCTGCAATAAGAAACAGAGGATTGCATTTTTTTGAAGTATACAATCGTATGTCGGTATATCAAAAAACACTTTGAGGATATTGTGAGGCAAGTTTGAAAGCACTGAGAAATGTTTCTCTTGGGAAACTTCTCCTAGAGAACTGCACTCAAGTGTTGTCGTGACTTGTGCTCCAATCGTATACAGAAACGAAAAGGAGAAAGGCCAGTTAGGAGTCAGGACTTCTTTCACAGTTAGGATTGTTCCATATGTCCACGCATACGTGTGTATAGTTAGAGATTTAATAGTTTTAAATTAGGCGTGCACGTATGGAGGGTACCAAATGTGCACCTCTATATTTTGATGTGCACAATTGAGAGTGTACAATCTTCTCACGTGCACAGATAGAAGGGAATTTATTATATGTGCACCCCCACAGTTAGAAGGGTACCATCTGTGCGCTTCTACATTTTTATTTGCATACTAAATTCGTGCTTATTTCGCACAAATTCAAATAAAGTTTGGAAGAAAATAGCAATTTGTTTAGAATGCAGGTTAACTAATCCAAATTATGAATTACCGATAGCTTGAAAAAATATACATAAAATTATAGATATATTATCATATTCACCAGTAGAATTGAGGATGAACACCAAGGATAATATGAGAATATGATTAATGCTCATTTTTCTAATTGGACAAAAAACTTATTAATGTATTATTGAAAAATTTGATTAACACTGTAACTAAAGAATATTTTAGTGCTTCCTTGGATTCTGTAAGACGTGTATTCTATGGTCGCTATCTCGTTATCAGCGGTAATCTTATCGTTTTGAGATATTTACATTTCACTATAATTTTATTCCGAAACTATCAGTTTAATCTTTAATTTGGTAAAACAAAATAAATTATTAAGATGAAACTCCAGATAAATTTAATAATTTAAATCTAAACCTCAGTAATGGAAATTTTGAAACACGAGGCAATTTAAGTCAAATTTTGATGGGATTTGAAGGAACTTCAAGAAATAATACTTTAATATTAATACGTTAAAAATATATTTTTTTTATTCCAAGCAATAATAGTTTGAAATTTTAGAGAAAATTTCGTTTCGTGGGTTTGGCTCATTATGAAAAACACTTGTATAGAATCATAAATCCATATAAAATAAAAAGTATTTAACTTTAAAGACCTTTTCAAAAACATGCTACACTTAATTAACAAAATAATTTCTCGTAAACTTTTAGTGGCACAGGATTCAAGTAGGAATAATTTTAAGCAAACAAATATCTCGTTATACTACCGACGTATATATAGATTGAAATATTTTTTTAAACATTAAGAAGCCAATTGAATTCTGCGTTAAGTGATCCCTAGTTAAAGTAATTTAGCCCAGTCGATATACACGAATGCATGTGGACAAGAGTTTGTAAAAAGTAAATTTCATTAATGTAGATATTTGCTTAGTTGTAGCAAACTTTTCTTGCAAAAAATTGTTTATCACTATGTTCGCAGTGTGCTGCATAGAATTATTTCAATTTTAATTAATTTGTACATCGATTGATAAGTTACGCCCTTGCCTTTATTCCCTAGGAAGGATCGAATTTAACGATTAAAATGAAAACGAAAATCACTTAACCCACTCTCCACCATGTTCTTCACACTTTATCCCTTCCCACGCATAGTCAGAGTATGGAGTCGCACCATGTAACTTTCTCATTCAGGGATGACACAGCTACCTCACAACATATATTATATATCAAAAACATCGTGTGATCCCTAACAGTGTCACCTTTCAGAGAGATGTGTTTCAGGGCGACAACTTCGGTTTGGGCTTTGATTCCTTGGGAATCGAACCGAATGGCCTATGACAAAGCCACCAAACGCGTCCTCAGGTTGCGGATAGAGGGTCCCTGTACCAAGGGTTTCTGCTGAATATGGTTAAAATAATTAATAAGCAGTCGCGGACAATTGCCCAGGGATGTTCCCAAAGGAATAACCCCTAAGCGGAGGCGTAACAACCGCGCCGAAAGCTGAATGGCACCTGGGTGAGGTGTCTCAAACGGTGACTCTGGAATACCAGGTGACCTCTCAGAATATACAGCCTTATCCTTGCATGCGGGGCTCTACAATGATGGGCGAACCCTTTTCCCTAGCTGCTCGAGGGAACAACAATGACAACACCAAATATAGTTGCAGTAAGTGCGGTTCAAAACAATCGAACGCGCAGGGCTCCCGACAATGTGTCGGACAACAATGCCGACTACCCTAGAGTTGGGGGCGCCAATCAAGACGGAGTCAATGCGATTGACCGGCAGAATCTCATTACTTTTAAGTGGACGGATCGACTCAGGGACGACCTGCTGGAGTGCTATGATACCAGTATGGCCCCTGAACGAAAAGGTTACATGGCGCGACTGCATGCTCTGTGGTGCGAGAAACACCCAGAGCTCTCGGATTTTTCGCAAAAACGTCTGCGAAACCGTGCCGAGGACCTCCGGAAAAGAGGTTATATAAGCGGAGCACCTACACAACCGCAGCCAGAACAAACCGGCAACAGAGAAAGAGAGGCGACACTGAGACCAACCTCGAACAGGCATCCAATAGAGGAAGAACGATGCTTCAAGACCCGGAGAAACGTCAACATTCAGGTACCTCCCAAGCCCAAAGATCTGACTGAACTGGATGATGAGCTTCGTGGAGATTTTTCCGAAGAATCCGACCTCTGGACTATCAATTGTGGTGTGTATAATGCAGTGAGAGCTTTGGCAGATGCAAACCGTAAAACAAAACCAACGGTTGATCATCAGACCAAAAGACAAATGCATCAACTCAGCACCAAGATAGGCTGGGAAAGGCAGTACGCGTCCCGCATTCAGTGTGTGATGATCTACATAACATCTGGCAGGACTTTCACTGCCAAGGTTCGACAGTTCGCGCGCGAACTGCAAATCCGTCAGCACGCACTCAACAAGTCAAAGCTACTAACCATCAGGCAGCATGTTGTTGACAGAATACGAGTACTATGTAACGCTCGGAGAAGTCTAGAGCGGAGAGCGAGGTGGGTCAGAGAAAATCAACAGTTTTTGTCTGACCCATCTCGACTCTTCCAAGACCCTCCAGTTACTGTCGACCACTCGGCGACACCAGAGGAGGTCGAGGCATTTTGGAGAGAAGTCTACGAAGTCCAGCATCGACTGAAAGAAAAGTCAAAGAACATAAATAGCTTCGAGGTGCTGTGCAGTGCCCTCATAACACCTGAGGAGGAATGCCCACCTATCACTACCAAGAAGATGAAAAACGTATTAAGAGGCATGAAGAACTATTCCGCTCCGGGACGAGATGGTATCAAGACCTTCTGGTGAAAGAAGTTTCCTTCAACCCACCAGCATCTGGCCCGCATTTTCACCTCATATCTAAAGTAAGGCAAGTTTGAAAGCACTGAGAAATGTTTGTCTTGGGAAACTTTTCCTTCAGAGATGTTCTTAAGTGTTGTCGTGACTTGTGCTCTAATCGTCTACAGAAACGGAAAGGAGAATGGCCAGTTATGAGTCAGGACTTCTTTCACAGTTAGGATTTTTCCATATGGCCACGTATACGTGTGTGTAGTTAGACATTTGTATACCATTAAGCCATTTCCCTTTCGGGGTAGGCGTGACACTACCCGATTCGGGTAGTGTTTCTAGGTTGATAACTTGTAGTAAATAACTACAAGTGTGGGCTCACCACACCCACGATGTGCCAACAGCACTCAGTTTTCTCGAATGGTCACCCATCCAAGTGCTAACCGCGCCCAACGCTGCTTAACTTCAGTGATCTGACGAGAACTGGTTTTTTCAGCGTGGTATGGCTGTTGGTATTTGATAGTTTTAAATTAGGCGTGTACGTGTGGAAGGTGCCATATGTGCACCTCCTCAGTTAGAAGGGTGCCATAGGTGGGTAAACCTGGAAGTACCACCATGCCCAATCAATGTATGTCCTATGCCAGAATTAAGGGCTCATTTAAGGCTAATTTAATACCCAAAAGCCAAATTTTGGGCTCTGCATTTTTTAAAAAAAAATGCATGGTACTGCCAGCTTTACGTCAAGCTAGCAGTACCATGGTAGAAATATTTGTTAAATGAACTTTTTTCTTCCACAGGAATTGAGGGCTCATTTAAGGCTCTTAAATAACCTCCGGCGCAATTTTTTAAAAACAACCCCTATCACAGAAAAACTACCCTAAAAAATAAATATGCACTAATTAAAAAAGTGAGTACATAGGAATTGAGGGCTTATTTTAGGCTCTCCAACGGCCTCAAAATCAATTTTCCAAAACCATCCCTTAACATTCAAAAACTACCCCTTATCCAAAAGTACTCACAAAGTGCAAGAAAAAGTATTGCATCAGTTTGGAATATTTTTTAGTTGTCCAGAAACATCAAAAACTATTTCAGAAACCACCCCTAAAACTCGAAAACCACCCCGTGAAAGAATTTGACATTAAACTGAGAATGAAGTATATTAGCAGTTTTTCCTTTTCTTAGACCGTGCACAAACAGGATATACCCTATGCCAGAATTAAGGGCTCATTTAAGGCTAATTCAATACCTAAAAGCCGAATTTTGGGCTCTGCATTTTTTTATGGTACTGCCAGCTTTACGTCAAGCTAGCAATACCATGGTGGAAATATTTGTTAAATGAACTTTTTTGATTCACAGGAATTGAGGGCTCATTTAGGGCTCTTAAATGACTCAAGGCGCAATTTTTCAAAAACAACCCCTATCACAGAAAAACTACCCTAAATGTACAATAGCAGTGACGCTCAGTGTTTCTGTGCTTTCGCTGCGTAGCCCTGTACCATTGGCGAAGCGTTCCAGGCTGATAACCCGCAGCAAGTCGGTCATTTCCCGATTTTTTCTCAGTTCGCAAACATTTTTCACGGTCAGTAACATTGAAAAATCCGAACTCTAAAGGAAACATCTTTCCATTTAATGTAATAAAAAAACTTAAAATTAAAGCACTCAAAGTGGAACTCTTGAATTTTAAACTTTTTAAGTTGAAGTTTAAAAGTTTTTTGTTCAAAATTTTTGTATTCGAATGCTCAATAATTTACACCTATAAATGGAAGGTACCAGCCCTTGTCTTTTATAAGGGGAACATTTATAGCAGGACTGCAGGGTATACATCACTTCGCGAGTTTATAAGTTGGAATCCAAGTTTGGGAAAAATATGAAAATGTAAATGTAACATCAAATCCTGGTATAAATTCCATTTATTTTAATTTCAATTAGGCCTTTTTCATCTTGATATAATTTTCAAATAAACTGTTAAATGAATGATAAATTATAGCTTAAAAACTTCTGTTAACATTATTCTCATTTAATTAGCGCTTTATTCACACTTGTAGCGTTTTTATTTAAGCTCTGCATTATGTTTTTTATCGATTTCAAACTGTAATTGATTGATAATAATAGTAAAAACAAATTTTGCTGCAAATTCCTATTTGAAAGATTTTGCCAATATCTTTGGACCAAATCCATTTCAAATCAGACAGGTTCTACACTTGAAGTTGCAGAATCTCTTGGGGACGAAATATGTAGTTTTTTGGAGGAAATTAGGCGATATGTATTTTCCGATTTGCAAAAAAAATTACATTTTATGAAAACAAATTCTCTCCCCCTCAAAAATGGTTTAGCCTGCATAAAGCTGATAGGATACCTTTCGTTTATTAGTAGAAACTTTAAAAAAATATTTGGAATAATAAAAAAGGTGATGTTTTCCAGAAAATATTTTTTTCATGTTTTCAAAATTTGAAGAAAACAAATCAAAAAGATTTTTTGGAAAACCGCACCTTTTTTATTTTTCCTCATATTTTTCTTTAATTTCTGTTTATATAAGAAAGATATCGTATTAGCTTTATGCGAGTAAAACCCTCGGTAAAACCATTCTTGAATGCCGGGAGAATGTTTTCCCCTAAAAATGTAACTTTTATATTTTTCTCGTAAATAATGAAAGATATCGCAAAAGATAATTTATATAGAACTTTTTTAGACGTACAAAAATTTATCTTAATATTTTGTCTTATCTCTCATTACTTGCGAGAGTAAGTAGACAATTTGATTGTATGAAAAAAAATTCTCCTGGCCACAGAAGTTATTTAGCGCGCATAAAACTCACAAGATATCTTGCTTATCAAATAGGAATTTGCCGCATAATTTCTTTGACTATTATTAACAATGAATCACATTTTGGAATCGTTAAGAAAACATATTATACAGCTTAAATAGAAATGTTACAAATGGAAATAAAGCGCTAATTAAATGGGAATAACGTTAACAGAGGTTTTTAAACTATAATTTATCATTTTACAGTTTATGTGAAACTTATATCAAGATTAAAAAGGCCTAATTGAAATTAAAATAAATGGAATTTATACCAGAATTTGATGTTACATTTACATTTTCATATTTTTCCAAAACTTGGATTCCAACTTATAAACTCGCGAAGTGATGTATACCCTGCAGTCCTGCTATAAATGTTCCCCTTATAAAAGACAAGGGCTGGTACCTTCCATTTTATAGGTGTAAATTATTGAGCATTCGAATACAAAAATTTTGAACAAAAAAACTTTTAAACTTTAACTTAAAAAGTTAAAAATTCAAGAGTTCCACTTTGAGTGCTTTAATTTTAAGTTTTTTTTATTACATTAAATGGAAAGATGTTTCCTTTAGAGTTCGAATTTTTCAATGTTACTGACCGTGAAAAATGTTTGCGAACTGAGAAAAAATCGGGAAATGACCAAGAATTTTTTTCTTCGATTAAAATGGCCACCCTGCTTTCATAATTTCAATTTTTGTAAGAAGCAATGATCTCATAACAATAAAAGGGTCTTTCATTCCGGATGAATCGAATTGCTGCGGGTTATCAGCCTGGAACGCTTCGCCAATGGTACAAAAGCACAGAAACACTGAGCGTTACTGCTATTGTACATTTAGGGTAGTTTTTCTGTGATAGGGGTTGTTTTTGAAAAATTGCCCCTTGAGTCATTTAAGAGCCCTAAATGAGCCCTCAATTCCTGTGAATGAAAAAAGTTCATTTAACGAATATTTCCACCATGGTATTGCTAGCTTGACATAAAGCTGGCAGTACAATAAAAAAATCCAGAGCTTAAAATTTGGCTTTTGGGTATTAAATTAGCCTCAAATGAGCCCTTAATTCTGGCATAGGGTATACCCTGTTTGTGCAAGGTCCAAGAAAAGAAAAAACTGCTAATATACTTCATTCTCAGTTTAATGTCAAATTCTTTGACGGGGTGGTTTTCGAGTTTTAGGGGTGGTTTCTGAAATAGTTTTAGTTGTTTTCGGACAACTCAAAAATATTCCAAACTGATGCAATACTTTTTCTTGCACTTTGTGAGTACTTTTGGATAAGGGGTAGTTTTTGAATGTTAAGGGATGGTTTTGGAAAATTTATTTTGAGGACGTTGGAGAGCCTAAAATGAGCCCTCAATTCCTATGTACTCACTTTTTTAATTAGTGCATATTTATTTTTTAGGGTAGTTTTTCTGTGATAGGGGTTGTTTTTAAAAAATTGCGCCGGAGGTCATTTAAGAGCCTTAAATGAGCCCTCAATTCCTCTGGAAGAAAAAAGTTCATTTAACAAATATTTCTACCATGGTACTGCTAGCTTGACGTATAGCTGGCAGTACCATGCATTTTTTTAAAAAAATGCAGAGCCCAGAATTTGGCTTTTGGGTATTAAATTAGCCTTAAATGAGCCCTTAATTCTGGAATAGGGCATACATTGATTGGGCATGGTGGTAATTCCAGGTTTACTCACCTGGGTAGCATCTGTGCTTAAAAAATATACATAAAATTATAGATATATTATCATATTCACCAATAGAATTGAGGATGAGCACCAAGGATAAGATGAGAATATGATTAATGCTCTTTTTTCTGCTTGGACAAAAAACTTATTAATACATTATTGAAGAATTTCATTAACACTGTAACTAAGGAATATTCTAGTGCTTCCTCAGATTATGTAAGAAGTGTATCCTATAGTGGCTATCTCGTTATAAGCGGTAATCTTATCCTTTTGAGATATTTACATTTCATTATAATTTTATTCCGAAATTATCAGTTTAATCCAGATTTCAGATTTAAATGAGATAATAGTTCAGTGTTAAAAAAATATGGAATTCTAGATAAATTTAATAATTTGAATCTATATATCCCAGTAATGAAAATTTCAAGGACGAGGCTTAAGAATGTGTTTAATCTTAAAGATTATCGAAGTAAAATTTTGATGGGATTTGAAGGAATTATAAGAAATAATAATTTAATAATAATACATCAGAAATATATATTTTTTTATTGCAAACAATAAAAGTTTGAATAGAGAAAATTTCGTTTCGGGAGTTTTGCTCATTATGAAAAATACTTGCATGGAATCATAAAGCCATATAAAATTAAAAGTATTTAACATTAAAGACCTTTTCAAAAACATGCTACACTTAATCAACAAATTGATTTCTCGTAAACTTTTAGTAGCACAGGATTCAAGTAGGAATAATTTTAAGCAAACATTTTAAGCAAACAAATGTCTCCTTATACTACCGACGTATAGTATCGAAACAAAACCCTAGTAACCTGTTGAAAATTAGCCATGACTTTGAAGGGTGATAGCGCCGTCCAGAATATAGATTAAAATTTTTTTATTAAATTATCACGTAAGAAAGACAAAATTAAAATTCTAATTTTTAAGGTGTTTTGCATTTCAACCTTAATTCTTGGTAGGAGCTATGAAAATGAATTGATCAATTTGATTAAAAGATGCCAAATCTTCACGGGTTGAAGAGATAGGGAACAGGATGTTGGAAAAGAAAGTCTGGAATTTAGATTGACAAAGAGATAGAAAAATATTTACGTACATAGATATATAAAGAATAAGATGAGATAGAGAAGAAGGTATTGAAAAACACGTGAATTTAGATTGACAGAGAGATAAAAAAATATTGTCGTGGATAGATAAGGGATAGGATGAGGTAACGAAGAGGGTATTGAAAAATATATAATGAAATTTAAATTGAAAAATACACAGAAAAAGATCAATTTTGACAGATGTATAATACGATGAGATAGGGAAGAGGAGATTGAAAAATATAGACAGAAATTTAGATTACCAGATAGATAGAAAAAGCTTGTCGTGAATAGATAAAGGATAGAGGATTGAAAAAGATAGACCTTGATAGATGTAGGTTAGGATAAGGTAGAGAAGGAAAGATTGAAAAAGAAGGACGCGAATTAAGATTAACAGAGGGAGATAAAAAGATTGACGCTGATAGATAAATAATAGCATGAGATTCAAAAGAGGGGATTGCAAAAGATAGAGGAAAACTGAGATTGATAGAGAGATAGAAAAAAAATTAAGGTGGATAGATGAAAGATAGGATGAGATAGAGAAGAGGGAATTGAAAAAGATATGTGTGAATTTAGATTATAGTAAAATAAAAAATTAGCGTAATATTTTATAACTATTATTATATAACTACTGTAATTATTATTTTTCTTATATAGTATTTTAAAGCTTACCTTCTTTGAAATTTGAAATAATGGATTGATTATTTTATCCCGTATCACATTGCATTATATTATTGTTCTAAGAAACTGATTAATTCTGGATAATAAGTTGATTTTTTTTTTTAATTTGAAAAATTCAGACCCAAAAATATCGTTTGGCAGATATGTTTATTCGAATTATTTTGATTTTTTTAGCAAATAAAGCCAATTTCGACCATTTTAGCGCTTGACACATTTGCAGTTTACGATGAACGGATTACTGTTACCTAAATTTCAAAACACTAAATAGATTTTTCAAAATAAATGTTTATTTTGTGAAGTGAATAACACGATTGAAAATATTCAGGATTTAGCTCATCATGCTATAAAATGTATCTTTGTTGACACTACGTAATTTTCAACGACAGGTAATAACCAAAAATTTTATGTTACTCAGTAGGTTTTTGTATTTTTTTTTTAACTTATCATAAAAAAACACGATTTATTTTAGAAATGGAAACTTTCCTGATGAAGGCCCGCAGTGAGAGCCGAAACGTAGAAAATAAAACGATTTGTTTTTAAACAACTATAATTTTTTTTATGTTTTTATTTATTGGACCGTCAGACCAAAGAAAGAGAAGTTTTTAAACTTTCAAATTTTGAAAGAAATTAATATTTAACCAAAGAAATGAATTTTCAAATATAAAGATGAATTATCAAATTAAAAAATGAATTTAGGACGAATTAGTTGCATTTTCGGCCAAAGAGATAAATTTTCATCCAATAAAATTAACTTTCTATCAGAAATAATTAATTTTGAACAAAATACATAAATTTCCAACAAAATAATTATATTTCTAATCAAAGCAATGAATTTTCAAATAAAAAGAGGAATCTTCAACCAAAAAATGCATTTTTAACCAAGAATATTAATTTTCTACCAAAAATGACGAATTTTTAACAAAATACATGAATTTTCTACTCAAAAAGATTAATTTGCAACCAAAAATAGAATATTTATATTTTAAGTCAAAAAAATGAATTCTTAACCATAAGAAACGTATTTGCAACAGAATAGTTAAATTTGTAACCAAACAAATGAATTTTCAACTATAATGATGAATCTTAAATTTAAAAAATTAATTTTGAACCAAATTGCTGGATTTTCGACCAAAAAGATCAGTTTTCATCCAATGAAATTAACTTTCTACCAAAAAAGAGGAATTTGTAACTAAATGCATGCATTTTCAACTAACATGGGGAATCTTCAAGCAACAATGCATTTTTAACCAAGAAGATTAATTTTCTACCAAAAAAGACGACTTTCCAACAAAATACATGAATTTTCTACTAAAAAAGGTAAATTTCCAACCAAAAATGGAATATTTAAATTTACGGTCAAAAAAATTAATTTTTAATCCTATAAAACGGATTTTCAACAAAATAGTTAAATTTTAATAAAAAGATGAATTTTTCACCCAGAAGATTAATGTTCTACCACAAAGGACGATTGAATTTTCGATGCAAAAATATAAACTTTTAACCAAATATGATATTGTTACATTTTTAGTGAAAGAAATTAATGGTTGACCAAATAAAAAACGAATTTTCAACAAAACAGTTCAATTTTTAACAAAAAAAAGGTTTTTAAATTAAAATTATGAATCATCAAACAAAAACATGAATTTTTAACAAAGTAGTTCCACTTTCAACTAAGTAGTTGAATTTTCAACGAAAATTTGAACCAAAGAAGACAAATTTTTAGAAAAATTTGAAAATCAAACAATCAAAAAGGATTAGTTTTCAACCAAGCTAATAAAGAAAAAGTGTTATCCAAATTGTGAAATTTTCATACCAAAAAGGCCAATTTCCTACAAAACAGTTGAATTTTCAAACGAAAATATTTATTTTCAATAAAACAGTTCATTCAGTTCATTCGACCAAATACTTAAATTTTCCATCGAACAAAACCTATTTTTCAACAAAATAGATACATTTTCAAACAAAAAAAGAGAGATTTTTTAATTAAAATTATGAATCAGCAACAAAAAAAATGAATTTTTAACAAAGTAGTTCCATGTTCAACTAAGTAGCTGAATTTTCAACGAAAAATGTAATAGTTGATGGTTGATATATCAACCAAAAAAGATTTTTATTTTAAACCATAAACAGTTGAATTCAACCAAAAATAGGAATTTTCAACCAAGAAAGATTTTTCAGTCAATAAAGAAAAAAAATTGAATTTCCAACCGAACAAAAATGATTTTTCTACAAAATAGTTAAATTTTTAAACAAAAAAATTAATTTTCAATCAAAAATGGAATAGTTGAATTTTTAGTGAAAAAATTACTTTTCAACCAATTAAAACGATTGTTCAACAAAATAGTTAAATTTTCAACAACGAAAAAAGGGTTTTGAACTAAAATGTTGAATCAGCAACCAAAAAGGTCCACGCAATAAAAATCACGAAGTATCATTTTCGGGCATGAAGAATAAGGACATAGCACAAAAAATCAGAAAATCAGGACAGCGATAAAAATCAGGAAATGTCCTGATAAATCAGGACATTCTGTCACCCTGGGAAAAAATAAAGTGACCATATTTTAAACGCTCAAATGCAGGACGCTTATCGAGGGATTGAGGGAGGGGGGGATCAGATTCAATATGTTTACACTAAGAAAGTCTTGAGTCATGAAACAGATTTATTCAAATATATTGTATCACACGCAATTTTGAAAACTCAAAATTGATTTTTGAGAACCTAGATAGAAACTCAGAAGCCTCGAGTAGGAGAACAAAAACCCCTTTTGCGGGACGTTTTGCGAAAAATCGTCTTTTACGGGACGTTTTGCAGGACATTCACCTTCGCAGGACAGATTGCTCAAATGCGGGACTGTCCTGCGAAATACAAGACGAATGGTCACTTTAAAGAAATGATTCAAACTAATTAAAAATGTTGTGTAAGGCAAACGTGACGCCGAACGTCAGTTGCTCCGAAATTCAGTTTCAGGTGTCGGGTGTTTTCTCTCGGCATTCGCGCCGTTCGGTAGAGGACGTGACGCTCCCATTTCTGATTGACATTCTGGAGTGTCGATTTGACTATCCTGATAGTGAGTCGAAATTATTTGTGGATATTCAAACAGGCTATAAAATTATAGTCTGCCTGACTATGAAAAAAAATTGTGGATGGTACTTGGTACTACCTAGAAGATCAGACTGACCATTTAAATTTTGACACTCCAAGTTTGACTATCCATTTTTCTCTGTGTGTACTTACGGCATTCGTACGATTCTTCGTAATAGACCATTTCCATATTTTATGTTACATTGTATCATGTTATCATTCTAGGAAAGTGATTTATTCAGGATAACACTGTGCTGACTCTTTCAATGTAATCATACCAGTTACTTGCAACATTTTTATTATTCTTTTGATCACAAATAATATTATATTCAAGTTTTACATTGTTTTTAAATCAAATTAATTATGTGGAGGAATGTCGTTTACATTTAGAATTGTAAAATTCTTTGACATGGGGTTTCGGGTGCCTAAGGGAGTTTGCTCGATTTCTTCTTGAGTCATATCTTCAATCACGCCACTGTACATATTTAGTTTCACCCTTTTTGGAAAGAGAGTTTTCACTGTTCCCATATATATTCCACGAAGAAAACTTCTACCCTCCAATATGGCCATGATGTCACCAGTGTTTGTTGTTAAAACATATCCCTCTTCGGTCGGTATGGGCAGAGATGCACCACGTGCTCCTTTCAAATTAATTGGTAGATCGGCAGGAAAAGTGAATCTACGAATTTCGAATTCCTGCTGCGGATTGGTGTGTGGAATAAGCCGAATAAGTCCAAAATCTTTAGAATCAAATCCAAGTATGAGTAAAGAACGACGCTTGATAGGAGCTCTGTGCGTGGCATGAAAAGAAGGCTCAGCAAGAGGAGAAGGCCTGACCGGAGAATGAGGTCTGGCAGGAGGAGACCTGGACCTGACATGAAGAGGTGGCTCGGCAGGAGGAAGAAATATTTCAGGAGAACAGTGTCTGTCCAGTGAAGAAGAAGATCCGAAACGAGGAACTCCAGGAATAGGGTCGCCATTTGGTAAACATTCAAACTGTAAACTCAGCTCTGCAACAAGAAACGGAGGATTGCATTTTTCTTAAAGTATACAATCGTATGTTGGTATATCAAAAAACACTTTAACGATATTGTGAGGCAAGTTTGAAAGCACTGAGAAATGTTCGTCTTGGGAAACTTCTCCTAGAGAACTGCGTTAAGTGTTGTCGTGACTTGTGCTCCAATCGTCTACAGAAACGGAAAAGATTTTTCCATATGTCCACGCATACGTGTGTGTATTTAGAAATTTGATAGTTTCAAATTAGGCGTGCAGGTGTGGAGGGTACCAAATGTGCACCTCTTTATTTTGATGTGCACATATGGGAGGGTACCATATGTGCACCTCCGTAGTCAGAAGGGTACCATATGTGCACCTCCGTAGTCAGAAGGGTACCATATGTGCACCTCCGTAGTCAGAAGGGTACCATATGTGCACCTCCGTAGTCAGAAGGTTACCATCTGTGCGCCTCTAAATTTTTATTTGTATACTAAATTGGTGCTTATTTCGCACAAATTCAAATAAAGTTTGGGAGAAAATAGCAATTTGGTTAGAATGCTGATTAAATTATACAAACTATGATTTACCGATAGCTCAAAAAAATAGACAAAAAATTATAGATATATTATATCATTATATTCACCAATAGAATTGAGGCTGAACACCAAGGATAATATCAAAATATGAATAATGCTCATTTTTCTAATTAGACAAAAAACTTAATAATGTATTATTGAAGAGTTTTATTAAGACTGTAACTAAAGAATATTCCAGCGCTTCCTTAGATTATGTAAGATGGGTATCTTATAGACGCTATCGCATTATAAGCGGTAATCTTATCCTTCTGAGATATTTACATTTCATTATAATTTTATTCCGAAATTATTATTATTATATTTCTCGTGAAATTATAGTAGCTCAGGATTCTATTAAGGTTCTTTTTAAAGGGATTTTTATACTCTACAAATTTGTTTATTCAAAATATTTGTATATATTTATATTTCATTGAAACGTCCATTGAATCATTTTCAGCAAACAAATTTCTCGGTACGCTTCTGACGGATAGTACCGGACCAATAACCTAGTGACCTATTAAAAATTAGCCATGACTCTGAAAGGTGATAGCGCCGTCCAGAACATAGATAAAAATATTTTTTTCAAACCGCTGAAAAGCCAATTAAATTCTGCTTTAAATGATTTCTAGTTTGAGGAATTTAGCCTGGCCGATATTATATTATCACGTGAGAAAGACAAAAATAAAATTCAGACTTTTCAGAAATTTCGCATTTTAACTTCAATTCTTGGCAGAATCTACGAAAATGAATTTATTAATTTGATATTTTACAGAAGTGATCCTTAGGACCTTTCACTTGAGGCACTGAAAATTAAAAAATCTTTATGGGTTCAAATAAGCTGTAGTTGACGAACAAAATTCCTTAAAAAACGGAATCTTATTTTTTTAATTCTAGCATGATAGGGGGCGTCCATAAATTACGTGAGGCATTTTTGAGAATTTTTTTACCCTCCCGTCCCCCCTGGTGAGATTTCGTACGGTTTTTCTTAACTCCCTCCCCCCCCCTAATCTCACATGAGATTTAAAAAAAAAATTTTTTTGCTGTAAACAATTGAAGGGCTACTGTGCTGCTCTGCGGGGTTCAGACAAATACGACAAACACTATTATGTGAAATTTCGCCATATTTCATTCTAGAAACATTTTTTACTGTGATTTAACTTTATTGTCACGCAATTTTACACCGTTTTCTACTAGAAAAAAAATTACGTAATATTTACTAAAA
>CAKNYM010053056.1:99612-116557 GCA_932195095.1 Andricus curvator | reverse complement strand
CCTTTCAAGTTATTAAAATCTATTGAGAATTCCATGAAATCTTCTAAAATAAACTAAAATATTTTCAATCCTTTGAAATTTCTTAAATCTATTTAAATCTATGGTTTTGAAAACCCTTAAAATTTTTAAAACTTTCTAAAATTGCTTGGAGTTCTTAAAAATACCTTAAAATCTATAAAATCCTTTAAATTAAAATTAAAATTATTAGAACCTTTAAAAAAAATCCTTGGAATCGTTTTAAATACCCTAAAATATTTCCAATCCTTTGAAATATTTTCAAAACCCTTTACATTTTTCAAGACTTTCGGAAATTCCATGGAGTTCTTATGAATACCCTAAAATATTGCAAAGCCTTTAAAATCATTTCAGATTATTAAAATCTATAGAAAATTCCTTGGAATGTTTTAGAATATACTAAAATATTTCCAATCTTTTGCAATCCCTTGAGATTTTCCCAAGTTCTGGAAAATTTCTTGAAGTTCTTGAAAATACCTTTAAATATTTAAAACCCCTTTAAATTATTGAAATCTATTAACAATTCATTGGAATATTTTAAAATACCCTAAGATATTTCAAATCCTTTGAAATATTTCGAAACCCTTTACATTTTTTAAAACTTTCTACGATTCCTTGGATTTCTTAAAAATACCCTGAAATATTTCAAATCCTTTAAACTCTTTTCAAGTTATTAAAATCTATTGAAACTTCCATGAAATCTTTTAAAATACTCTAAAATATTTTCAATCTTTTGAATTCCCTTGACATTTTTCAATGTTCTGGGAAATTTCTTGGAGTTCCTAATAATACCCTAAAATATTTCAAATCCTTTAGAATCCTTTCAAGTTATTAAAATCTGTAGAAAACTCCTTGGAATCTTTCAAAATACCCCAAAATATTCCAAATCCTTTGAAATTTCTTAAATTTATTTAAATCTCTAGAAAACTTCTACGAATCATTCAAAATACCCTGAACTATTTCAAATCCCTTGAAATATTTTGAAAACCCTTTAAATTTTTCAAAACTTTCTAAAATTCCTTGGAGTTCTTAAAAATACCCTAAAATATTTAAAATCCTTTAAAATCCTTTCATGATATTAAAATCTATAGAAAATTCTTTGGAATCTCTTAAAATATACTAAAATATTTCAAATCCTTTGAAATCCCTTCCATTTATTAAAATGTATTGAAATCTCCTAGGAATCTTTTAAAATACCCTAGAATATATTAAATCCTTTGTAATCTTTTGAAATCTCTTCAAATTTTTTAAAGCTCTTACAAATTCTTCGAAGTTCTGGAAAATACCTTAAAATCATTAAAATTCTTCAAAATCCGTTTGAATTACTGAAATCAAAGGAAAATTCCTTGGAATCTTAAAAATATCCTAAAATATTTCAAGTCCTTTAAAATCCTTTCAAGTTTTTAAAATCTTTAGGAAATTCCTTGGAATCTTTTAAAATGCCCGAAAATATTCCAAATCCTTTGAAATTTCTTAAATTTATTTAAATCTATAAAAAATTCCTACGAATCTTTTAAAATACCCTGAACTATTTCAAATCCCTTGAAATATTTTGAAAACCCTTTAAATTTTTCAAAACTTTCTAAAATTGCTTGGAGTTCTTAAAAATACCCTAAAATATTTTAAATCCTTTAAAATCCTTTCAAGTTATTAAAATCTATGGAAAATTCCTTGGAATCTCTTGAAATATACTAAAATATTTCAAATCCTTTGAAATCCCTTCAATTTATTAAAATGTATTGAAATTCCTTGGAATCTTTTAAAATACCCTAAAATATATTAAATCCTTTGAAACCTTTTGAAATCTCTTGAAATTTTTTAAAACTCTTACAAATTCTTTGAAGTTCTCAAAAATCCCTTAAAATCATTAAAATTCTTCAAAATCCGTTTGAATTACTGAAATCTAAAGAAAAATTCCTTGGAATCTTAAAAATATCCTAAAATATTTCAAGTCCTTTAAAATCCTTTCAAGTTATTAAAATCTGTAGGAAATTCCTTGGAATCTTTTAAAAAGCCCGAAAATATTCCAAATCCTTTGAAATTTCTTAAATTTATTTAAATCTATGAAAAATTTCTTGGAATCTTTTAAAATACCCGAAAATATATTAAATCCCTTGAAACCTTTTGAAATCTCTTGAAATTTTTATTAACTCTTACAAATTCTTTGAAGTTCTCAAAAATACCTTGAAATCATTAAAATTCTTCAAAATCCGTTTGAATTACTGAAATCTAAAGAAAAATTCCTTGGAATCTTGAAATACCCTAAAATATTTCAAATCCTTTAAAATCCTCTCAAGTTATTAAAATCTATAGAAAATTCCTTGAAATCTCTTAAAATACACAAAAATATTTCAGATTCTTTGAAATTCCTTCAATTTATTAAAATGAATTGAAATTTCCTAGGAATCTTTTAAAGTACCCTAAAATATATTAAATCCTTTGAAATCTTGTGAAATTTTTTAAAGCTCTTACAAATTCTTTGAAGTTCTCAAAAATACCTTAAAATCATTTAATAATCATGAAAACAGCAAAAAAAATTATTTACAAAAAAAAAACTTTTTTCATAATTATAAAAATTTAGGACCAGACCCACCTTTCTTAGTACTTCTTATTTATTATCCCAAATTTTCAAATCGATGTGGCCATTCGTGTGAAAATAAGTTCACAAATAAAAAAAGTGTCGGTAACGTAGGAATCCGATCACGTGACCCACTCGTCACATGGCCTTAAAAGTATCTCATTTTTATGACCCAATGCTGAATCAGAACATTGCAGGACTTTGATTCTCTTTTGGATGAAAAAGCGATATTTCAGGATTCAGTGATATAAATTATACGATTTTTAAGAAACAGAGATATGGTAATATGTTGGACGTGGGTCAAATAGGACCAGAAGTGAGTCACCTGGAAATACTGGTTTCTACCGCGACACTATTAAAAGTAAGTTGTCAATAGAGTATCGACCCGAGTTTCATGGATTTAAATGCCCTTTCCATATCGTCGAATTGAGAATTTTGTATGCCAGATT
The DNA here is from genome assembly GCA_932195095.1 of Andricus curvator. Classification (NCBI taxonomy): domain Eukaryota; kingdom Metazoa; phylum Arthropoda; class Insecta; order Hymenoptera; family Cynipidae; genus Andricus; species Andricus curvator. The sequence continues at coordinate 113,515 of CAKNYM010053056.1, read as the reverse complement.
ATTGTATAAAAAATTTACATTTGTATTGCTTACTTTAGTAAAAGGATTTCATAATTTAATCATTTCTAACAAGCGATATTTGGGCGACGCTGCCCCGCGCACAGTGGGGAAAAAATGACTTTTTTGGTACAAAATAACGTACAGCCCACAAATATTGACCGATTTGGACAAAAAAAAATTTGTTTGAAAAGCTGATAAGATTCCTAAGAGAGATGTCGAACCATATTTTTAAATTAGGCTTTCAATTTTTTTATAAATAAACAAATATGACGAAAAAAATGGCCATTTGTTCTATTGGACGTTCCCGGTTCTCGTCAATAACAGGAAAATTATTAAAGTCGCCTAAGTTTCACAGAGTGACATTAGTTAAATATGTTCCAATATTATATAATAAACAAAAAAAATTTATAAAAAATTATTTGTTGAAATAAATTTTTCTACTATTATCCATAATTTTATGTTTTTTGAAGTTATATTGCAAGGAATTTGGATAAAAACAATATAATTTAAGAATTTTAAATTAGATTAAAATCAAATTCAAAATCCTATTTAACGTCCAATACTCAAGTTAATGGATAGAATTCCTGAAAATAAAAACAAGAATCCAACAACCAAATTTGGACAACCACCATAAAAAGCTCCTATTGTAATTTGAAAGAAAAAAAAAAACATTTTTTCCTTGGACAAAAAATAAAAACGAGGAAAGAAAAATGAGAAGGCAACCAACCAAATCCCCTTCCTTCTCTTTTTTATTTATTTCGTCTTCTTTATTTTTATTATTATCAAATAACAACACAAAAACATTTATAATATTTACCTCTTTTTCATTTTTTGTCCAAAGAAAAAAGAATTTTTTTTTTCAAATTACAATAGGAGCATTTTATGGTGGTTGTCCAAAGTTGGTCGTTGGATTCTTGTTTTTATTTTCAGGAATTCTATCCAAAAACAATACGATGATAAAGAAATTTCTCCTTGAGATTATTATTGTTAATATTATAAACAAATTTAATAAACAAATGCATTAAGCAGACATTTTTCGACAGAAAAATTCGTTTTGCTCGATGGTTAATTTTTTAAATTAGGATCTTCATGATAATTTCAGCGCAATTTATAATTGATTGATTATTCTTATGATTTTTTAAACAATTTTAATAAACAAATGCATTATTCGGGCATTTGTCGGTAGAAAAATTCGTTTTTTACAATGCCAGTCCTTTCAGTTGGGAACTTCATGACAATTTCAACAACATTAAATTAGTTGATACATTTTATGATTTTTTCAAACAAATTTAATAAACAAATGCATTAATCAGACATTGTCGACAAATGTCTGTTTTTTTAATTAGGAACTTCAGGATAATTTCATCAAAGTTCATAATTTTTTGATCAATTTTATAATTTTTCAAAACAAATTTAATGAACAAATGCATTATTCGGGCATCTGTCGACGGAAAAATTCTTCTCAGCGCAAGTAGAGCCATTATTTCACAACTTGAGAATAAATTCAATATTTAAAAAAGTTCGCTTTTTTTTAAATTAATTTTTCTAGCTGAAAATATATCTTCCATTTTTTGTTGAAAATTTATATTTTTTAGTTGCAAATTCGTCTTTTTTGGTAGAACACGTGACACTCCTCTGATCAAAAAATAAAATTTAAATCCATTTCGATACATTAAATACCAATATTATCGACACAAACAAATTTAGTTAATGTATAGAATTCCTGAAAATAAAAACAAGAATCCAACGACCAAATTTGGACGATCACCATAAAATGCTCCTATTGTAATTAAAAAAATTTTAAAAATTTCCTGCAAAAAAAAAAAATTTTCCTTTTCCTTAGTCAAAAAATAAAAAAGAGGAAAGAAAATTTTTTCTCATTTTTCTTTCCTCTGTTTTATTCTTTATCCAAGAAAAACGGAAAATTTTTTTTTTTCTTTTTTTTTTCAAATTACAATAGGAGCATTTTATGGTGGCTGTCCAAATTTGGTCGTTGGATTCTTGTTTTTATCTTCAGGAATTCTATACATTAACTTGAGTCTTCTAATTTTTCTTTTCTCTTTTTTATTTTTTGTCCAAGGAAAAGGAAACAATTTTTTTTTTTGTAGTAAAATTTTTTTTTTTCAAATTACAATAGGAGCATTTTATGGTGGTTGTCCAAATTTGGTGGTTGGATTCTTGTTTTTATTTTCAGGAATACTATACATTAACTTGATTCTTCTCATTTTTCTTTCCTCTTTTTCATTTTTAGTCCAAGGAAACAAGAAATTTTTTTTTTTTTTTAAATTACAAAAGGAGCATTTTATGGTGGTTGTCCAGAATTGGTCGTTGGATTCTTGTTTTTATTTTCAGGAATTCTATCCAAAAACAATATAATGATAAAGGAATTTCTTCTTAAGATTATTATTGTTAATATTATAAACAAATTTAATAAAAAAATGCTTTAATCAGACATTTTTCGACAGAAAAATTCGTTTTGTTCGATTGTTAATTTTTTAAATTAGGATCTTTATGAAAATTTTAGCAAAATTCATAATTTATTGATTATTCTTATGATTTTTTAAACAAATTTAATAAACAAATGCATTATTCGGGCATTTGTCGGCAGAAAAATTTGTTTTTTTCAATGCCAGTCCTTTCAGCTCGGAACCTCATGACAATTTCAACAACCTTAATAATTATTTGATACATTTTATGATTTTTTTAAACAAATTTAATAAACAAGTGCATTAGTCAGACATTTGTCGACAGACAAATTCGTTTTTTTTTCTATGTCAACTTTTTTAATTAGGAACTTCAGGATAATTTCATCAAACTTCATAATTTTTTGATCAATTTCATAATTTTTTTAAACAAATTTATTAAACAAATGCATTATTCGGGCATCTGTCGACGGAAAAATTCTTTTTTCTCGAAGTCAGACTTTTTAATTGGGATCTTCATAATAAATTCAGCAACATTCATGATTAGTCGATAAATTTTAAAATTTATAAAAAAATGTAACAAACAAATGCAACGTTCGGGCATCTGTGGACGGAAAAATTCGTTTTTTTCGATATCAGTCTTTTTAATTGGGAACTTCATGATAATTTCAGCAAAATTCATAATTGGTTGATAAATTTTATTATTTTTGTTAAAAAAATTTAATAAACAAATGTATTATTCGGCCATCAGTCGATGAATAAATGTTTTTTTTACGATGTCCGTCTTTTTAATTGGGAACTTAATGATAATTTCAGTAACCCTCATACTTAGTTCATAAATTCTATGATGTTTTGAACAAATTTAATAAACATATGCATTATTTGGGTATTTTCCGACGAAAAAGTTTTTTTTTTCAATCTCAGTCCTTTCAGTTTAAGTTTCTTATTACTTTCATTCTTTTAAGAAGGCTGAATTTATTATGAAGATCCCAATTAAAAAGTCTGACATCGAAAAAAAAGAAGAATTTTTCCGTCGACAGATGCCCCAATAATGCATTTGTTTATTGAATTTGTTTTAAAAAATCCTAAGGTTAATCAACAAATTATGAATTTCGCTAAAATTATCATAAAGTTCCTAATTAATAAAATTAACATCGAAAAAACGATTTTTTTTGTCGAAAAATGCCTGATTAATGCATTTGTTTATTAAATTGATTTGAAAAATCATAAAATTCATCAACTAATTATGAATTTTTCTGAAATTGTCATGAAGTTCCCAACCGAAAGGAATGGCTTTAAAACAAAAAATTCTGCAGACAAATACCCGATTAATGCATTTGTTTATAAAATGCGAAAAAAAATCATAAGATTCATCAACAAATTATAAATTTCGCTCAAATTGTCATAAAGTTCCTAATTTAAAAAATTGACTTGAAAAAAAAAACTAATTTTTCTGTCGAAAAATGCCTGATTAATGCATTTGTTTTTAAATTTGTTTATATTATTAACAATAATAATCTCAAGAAGAAATTTCTTTATCATTATATTGTTTTCATTCAAATTTCTTCCAATATACCTTGAAAAAATGTAAAATTATGAAAAATCGTAGAAAACATACTTTCAACAAATAATTTGTTATTAAAATTTTTTTTTGTTTATTATGTAACATCGGAACATCTTAAACTAATGTTACTCTATGAAATAAGGGATCGCCTGACGCTGTCGCCGACCCTTGTCAGCAGGGGGGTGCTTTATTCTAATGAGGAATAAAATAATAAACATGACAAATTTTTAATTTTGCAATTAGTAATTTAGAATTATTATATTCAAAATCTACGTTTTTGGCGATTCAATCACAATAAATCCTCCTACTTAGATCTACTTAGATCCTCCTACTTAGATAGCAATTATTGCTTTTTGATCTCTGAAGTACTTCCGAGCCCTGATCTTATAAATATGGAAAATTAAAAAAATGTATCTGTGAATGATTAAAACTTAAACTAATCCGAACTACTTTTGACACTGAAAAAAATTTTAGTCACCAAGAATTGGTGTTTTAAATATAATAATTTTTTGTTTAAATATTATAAATTCTTTGATTTCAATTTTTCACGCACAACATTTCTCTTGTTTTTTGAATTCTTTGAAATTGTGGAGTATGAAATTGAGAAACTAGGTAGTAGCACAATTTTCAATTTCAAGGAACTTTTAATAAATAATTATGATTTCAATGCCCCCAGAATAAATTCAAAACAATGCAAAATTTAGACGATAATTTCTCAAATTTAAGCATAAAAAATGAGAATATTTCAGAACTAGGTATTAAAAATTGAATTATTTATAAAAAAAAGTTTCAAATTGAAAGGCCTTAAATTGTGGAATTTCAAAAATTGGAATCATATATAGAAATATCATGTTATCCTAATTTTCAACTTATTAAGCCAAAAGAAATGTGTGTTTCTTATTTTATTCATCAATAGTACAAAGGACACCCCTGCTTGAAAGGATCGGTGACAGCGTCTGGATATCCTTCAGTTGAAAACTCAGATTGCTTTTTGAAAGCTCGTCTTTTTGGCTTGAAATATCAACATTTTCTAGAATTCTTTTTTCTTTATTCACTGAAAAATCTTTTTTGGTTAAAAATTCATCTCCTATTCAAGATTTGTCTTTCCGATATAAAAATTCACCTCTTTAGGGTAGAAATTTCATCTAACTTGGTTAAAAATGCAACTGTCTGGTTTTAAATGAATCTGTTTTGGTTGAGGATAATTTGTGAATTTTTGTTCAATTAGACCCTGTTTGATTTGAAATGAAAATTTCTATTTTATTAAACTAACAAGCATCATCATTTTTATTGTGAATTCATATTTTTTAGTTGAAAATTCATGTTCTTTGTTCAGAGTGAAATTAGTGTTGTTAACATTTTTTTTTTATGTTGAACATTAATCAATTTAGTTAAAAATTGATAACTTTAATTGACAATTGAACTACTTAGTTGAAAATTCAACTGCCTGGTTGAAAATGAATCTGTTTTGGTTGAGGATTTAACTATTTTGTTCATAATTAGTATTTTTCAGTTTTAATGCTTTGTTGAAAATGATTTTTTGTTAGGTGAAGATTCATAATTTTAGTTAAAAATCGATCTCTTCAATTGACAATTTAATTTTCTTCGTTGAAAATTCGTTTTTTTAAATAAGAAAATAATTATCTAACTGAAAATTCAATTATTTGCTTAAAAATCAAATTATTTTGTTGAAAATTTAACTTTTTGGTTGAAAATTAACTTTTTTATTGAAAATTAATTTGTTTTGGTTGAAAATATATCTGTTTTGGTTGAGGATTCAACAATTTTGTTCATAATTAGTATTTTTCGGTTTAAATGCTTTGTTGAAATTTTTTTTTTGTGAAGTGATGATTTATAATTTTAGTTCAAAATCGATCTCTTGAATTGACAATTTAATTTTGTTCGTTGAAAATTCGTTTTTTTTTAAATAAAAAAATAATTTTTGAACTGAAAATTGAATTATTTGCTTCAAAATAAAACTGTTTTGTTGAAAATTTAACTTTTTGGTTGTAAATTAACTTTTTTCTTGAAAGTAAACCTGTTTTGGTTGAAAATTCAACTATTTTGTTGAAAAATCGTGTTTTTTTGTAGAAAATTAACCGTCTTTTTTCGAAAATGAACCTATTGTGGTTGAAAATATATCTGTTCTGGTTGAGGATTCAACGATTTTGTTCATAATAAGTATTTTTCGGTTTTAATGCTCTGTTGAACTTTTTTTTTTTTTGTTAGGTGAAGAATTATAATTTTAGTTCAAAATTGATCTCTTCAATTGACAATTTAATTTTGTTTCTTGAAAATTCGTTTTTTTTTTTTAAATAAAAGAATAATTTTTTAACTGAAAATTTAATTATTTGCTTGAAAATAAAACTGTTTTGTTGAAAATTTAACTTTTTGGTTGAAAATTAACTTTTTTCTTGAAAATGAACCTGTTTTGGTTGAAAATTCAACTATTTTTTTGAAAAATCGTGTTTCTTGGTAGAAAATTAACCGTCTTGATTGAAAATTTTTTTTTCATAGAAAAATCAGTTTTTAACTAAAAAAAAAATTTTTAACTAAGAATTTCATTGTTTGGTTAAAAATTCAACTGTTTGGTTGAAAATTCAACTTTTTTGTTGAAAATTAAATTTTTCGTTGAAAGTGAATCTGTTTTGGTTGAAAATATATCTGTTTTAGTTGAGAATTTAACTATTTTGTTGAAAAATCATGTTGTTCTGGTAGAAAATTAACCGTTTTGTTTGAAAATTTATTTTTTTGTTGAACAAGTTAAATATTTCTTTGAAAATTCTAGTTTTTTGTAGAAAGCTCGTCTTTTTGGCTAGAAATTTCAACATTTTCTATACAAAATTTCCTTTCTTGACCAAAATAGTTCAATTTTCAACCAAAAATATAAATTTTTCAAGCCTAAATATTAATTTTATACTCAAAAAGACAACATTTTAAAATATACATGAATTTTCAACCAAATAATTGAATTTTGAATTAAAAACCAAATATTCAATTAAAAATAGAATAGTGTAATTTTCAGTTAAAAAAATTAATTTCCATAAAAAAATTTAATTGAAGTAAATTTTCAGTTATGGAAATTAATTTAACAAAAAGTTTAAATTGCTCAAACTATTTGGATTGCTTATGCAAATTACATCGAATTATTTGGATTACTCTGGATTACAATTTAGTTACTTGGATTACCTAAATTACTTCGAATTAACTTGATTACCAGTGGATTATCTCGGATTATAAATGGATTACTCTGGATTACAAGTGTATTAGTTGGATTACCTGCAATACTCTGATTTACCTGGATTACAAATGGATTACTCTGAATTAAAAGTGGATTACCGCATATTAGAACTGGATTATCTCATATTACAAGTGGCAGTTTCGTCAAAATGCAGCTTGCTGGAAATAATTAAATTATGAAAATAATTAATACATAATAATAATTATTATTTTCTTGTTAGGCTGGTCCATTTAAGTCCCGTAGCACTGCGGTAAAACCTATTGTACGTATTGCCAAACGTCCAGCCTGAACGTTTGGCCAGGGGAGAGGAAAACTGCTGAAAACCTCCTGCCGAGTTTAGCCGGGTTTTCGACAGTCAATTTTGAACGTAAAAATTCGACCAAACCTCCCCGTAAACATTGGTAAAACCGCAGAAAATACATAACATGGTCGTACGTCGCAGATGGTCAGTGGTCACCCATCCGAGTGCTTTCCGCGCTCGAAATGACTTAACATCCAGACTCTTCGCGAGTCAATTAATACATATGGAAATGTGTAATACAATAATGTGGGACACGATATTGATTAAAAATACATCAACTCCATGTTTCATTAACTTTGTGCAGAGCAATGAATGTTAATCTTGACGACACTGCCCCGTTCTACTCAATAATAAATTGAAATACAGGAAGATGCTGTGGGTGGTCCAACATTGACCATTAGAGTCGACACCACCAGATAACATGGTTTCGCCCTATTTGCACATGTTAGATTAATTTTATTCCCACTGCCACTGGTGCGTCGTTCCTGCCTACTGGTATTGCAAAAGAGGCCGGAAACGAATCCACCCATGTGGGCCGGTTCTTGCCATGCCGACTCTGACTCTTATTTGGTTCAAGTCATCTCAACGAGACAGACCCAACGAGCTCTACGACAATCTCGACTCCAGATCTGATGAAAATTCGATTCTCGCTCTAATTATAATGAAATTCTATAGCCAACGGCATTGCACGTGTATATGTGATATACCTACCTCATGTTCTAATCGTTTTTTCATTATAGACAGAGTTGCAACTATTTTCCCGACTCCTTTCTTCTTCATTAAAGAAGAATTGAAATTTTTCAATCACGTTTCTAATTTGTTTTATATATTGGCCATTACCATAGTTATCCTCCCCTACTCTCCGTACATTCCCCTACTTTCCTGTCTTCACTTTACTCTTCGCTCCATCTCCCCCAACTACTTCCTTCTCTGCCTCCGCTTTTCCTTGTCATCCAAATTGACACTGCCCTTCCCATACTTCCCTTTCACAGCCCTAGCTTCCCCTCCTATACTCACCATAATTTCTAACACTTTCCCCTACTTCCCCATATTTACACTAACTTCTACTTCCTCTCCCTAGTTTTCCCTACTTCCTCTTTCCTAATTGTCCCCTCACTTCCTGTAGTTCCCCTCACCTCATTTCCCCTACTTTTCCTAATTTCCCATACTCTCCCGCCCGCAGTTTCCTCTAATTTCCCCAACGTCATCTACTTCCTCTTTCCTCATACCCCTTCCGTCATTTCCTATTACTTCCCATACATTCTCTTCCCTAATTTCCCCCACCTTCCCCCACTGTCTCTCTCCTTATTTCCCCTCACATCCCCTGCATTTCCTCCGCTTTTTTCTCACTTCGCCTACTTTTTCTTTCCTTATTTCCCTTCCTTTTTCTTTCCTCACTTCCCCTGCATCCTCTACTCCCAGTACATTTCCCTACTTCCCTCTTCTCAGTTTACTCTTCGCCCCTTCTTACCCAACTGCTTCCTTCTCCACGTCCCTCTTTCCTTGCCTGCCTAATTAACACTCCCCTTCCTCTCCTTGTCTTCTTCAGCCCTAACTTCTCCTCCCCTACTCACATACATTTCTAATCCTTTTCCTTAGCTTACACTCACTTATCCTACTTTCTCTATCTAATTTTCCTTAATTTACCTCCACTAATTACTCCTTACTTCTCCTAGTTTAGTTTTCCTTATTTTCACTGCTTTTCCTAACTTCCTCCGCTTTTACGCTCCCGATTATTTCTCATTTCCCATACTTCATCTACTTCATCTACATCCCCATCCCTAATTTTCCCCTCACTCCTTCTATTCTTCCCTCCTCTTATTTCCTCTAATTTTCTCCATTTCATCTCCCCTCATTTCCCATTACTTTCCATACTTTCCTCCCCTAATTTACCCTAAATTCCCTTACTATCCCTCCCTTCATTTATCCTCACCTCTCCTACTTTCCTTCCGTTCATCTTCTCGCATTGATAAGAGAAATTAGATCAGAAGGTTTCTCCGAAAGCATGCTACCCTTAATTAGCAAATTAATATATCATAAACTATTATTTGTAAAGGTTTAAATAGGGATCATTTTTAACGTTTTTTCATATTCTGTAAGTCGAGTTATGTGCATTTTTTTACCTATCTCTCAACCGGAAGTAACAATTTAAGCAAACGTTAAAAAATCATTTAATTTTTAGGGTTTCGTAACCCCAAGCAGAAACCCTTATAGTTTCAGTCATGTTTCCGTCCGGCGTACTTTTTTCCAAAAAGGGTCAGTAAGAGCAAGTGAGGGAACGAGATGAAAGAGAAACTATGGGAAATGAAGGAAATAAGGGTAGGGAAAGTATGGAAGTGAGCGGAAGTGGGTGGATAGGGGAAATCCGGAAAAATGAGGGGAGGTGAGTAGGAAAAGTAAAAGGAAATGAAAAGAGTTATTAGTGGAAGTGAAGAGAAATGAGAGCCGTGAGTAGGGGGAAGGAGGTGAAAGTAGGGGAAGTAAGGAAAGTAAGGAAAGTAAGGAGATTCAAGGGGAGGAAAAATAAGGCAAGTAAGCGGAAACGAAAAGAGGAAAGGTGGGGATTGTGACGGAAAATGAGGAGAGGGGTGTAGGAAAAGGAAGGGAAATTCTGAGAGGGGGAGTAGAGAAAATAATGGGGAGTGAGGAGAAAAAAAGGGGAGGAAGTGCGGTGAAATATTGACAGGGAAAGTGAGAGGAAAGGAAATGATGGCATATGAGAGAAGGATAAGTATGCAAGCGAGCGGAAGTAAGGGAAAATGAGGGGAAGTAAATAGGAGAAGAAAGGGGAAACGAGAAGAGTAAGTAGGGAAAGTGAAAGGAAATGAGAGAGGAGAGGAGAGTAGGTGAAGTGAAGGAAAACGAGGGAAAATATGGGGTAAATGAGGATAGAGGAAGTAGAAGAAATTAGAGGAAATGAGGGGAGGGAAAGTAGAAGATATGAGAGGAAATTAGAGGAAGAAAAATAGGGAATTGTGGGGAAATAAGAGGAGGGGAAGTAGAGGCAGTAAGGGGAAATTACGAGAGGGGTGTAGAGGAAGTGGTCATGATTGAGGGAAAGGAAAGGAGGGGAAGTGCGGAGAAATTAAGGAAGGGGAAGTGCGGAAAGTGTGTGTAGGCGAAGTGTGAAGGAATGAGACAAAGCGAAGTATGGGATGTGAGGAAAAATTAAGAGAAGTAGAGAAAAATAAGAGAAGAAAATAGAGGAAGTGTGTGAAAAAATGAGGGGAGGATGAGTAGGTGAAATCAATAAAAACGAGTTTGAGCAGTTAAGGGGAAGTGATGGTTGGGGAAGGGAAGTGAAGGAAGAGGCTGAGGAAGCGAGGAGACGGGGAAGTAGGGAAGAAAGAAGTTGGTAAATGCGGGGTGGAAGAGCAAAGTTAGATGAAAGAAAGCATGGGAGGAGGAGGTTTGAACGACTTCATTAACGTCTTAATAGGCTACAAAACTATTTCCGTTCACATTCTGTTCTAGCAAATAGCGTTTTTGCGTCTAATTGGACTGGACTGATATTTATTCCAAAGTTTCAATTTTTCTTCTAGTCCATAAATTAAATGTGTCATCCGCAAAAGAAACATTGTAGTGAAACAACCGCCTGAAATGGTATAGATTACAGAAACGCGGAGATAATTCCCATTTGGGTTTTAAAATCTGCATATAATTTATCTGAAAATTCTCTGGGGTGCGTTTAAATTTCGAGCCAAATCAGCGATATAAGTAATTAAAATTCATTGTTTCACATAAAAAAATATACACTGTACCCGCGCACGATCAAAACGTCAAAATCCATCAAGCTTATATGCTATCTCTCTTAGATTTATACACCACAGGGCCATTATGGATCTTCCTGATGTACAGTCAAGTTTAGAATTACTTAATCTTCAACTTGATTTATGATTTTGACGAAAAAAGTCCCATTGATTCCGGCAAAAAATTTTGGAAGAGAAACACAAGCTTAAATAGTAAAAAAAAATAGTTAAGGTCATAATTGTTTATCTAAATGCAGTTATTTTCATATTTGTTCTTGTGTCCGCTTCACGCAAAAATCTTAATTTATAATCAATTTTAATTTACAAAAGCTTATTCTATTTCCTGGAAGGCGCTGTATAATAATATTCGTCACTTTTTTTTGGAAGTTAAATAATTTACAAAAAAAACGTACAATTACTTTCAGTTAGTGTAATGTTCACTAAACTACTCTTGACTCGAGCGTTACGTCACTGGTCGTTGGTGGGGGTAGGTTCGTTGGTCAGTACCAGTGAGCCACCGGGGACTGGAGAGCTGGCGCGTTCCAATGACAAGGCTCTGATTAACGCATGCGCAGTAGTTGGCCCGGTGCATTACTGCGCATGCGTTAATTAGAGCCTTTTCATTGGAACGCGCCAGTCCTCCAGTCCCCGGTGGCTCACTGGTACCAGGGGGGTGACACGATTTTCGCTTTTGCATTAGAGGCGCGTGTCAGTTTTGTGAAGAGCGGCGAGTCGTGAAGCATTGGCGCCACCTCCACGACGCCCGGTCTGCCCGTTGTCTGTTATGATTTTGCATACACAAACTCGTGAAATGTCATAACTTTATCGTCTATTTGCCATATTTTATTTATTTACGGATACATGTGTTATAACAATGGGGGGGGGGCATCGATGTATAGAACCGAACTGTCTATCAGGGTACGACTCAACCCGCTCAAACGGAGTAAAACAGTGCATTTTTCCGTTCTAAAAAATGTGGTTGACCGTTGGCACCAAGCAATTAAGCATGACAAAAAGGATTTTATTGTTAAACCTGGAAATGTAGTTTGTGAAGATCACTTTTTAAAGGATCAAATAATTTGGAAAAAGAAAGTTTTAGCTCCGGATGGAACGGTTATGGCGATAGGTATGAGGATTTGTTTACACCGATGTTCTTTAACCTAAAATAATTGAATGGCTCTGACGGTTGCATGACTACATTGATTTTTAAATTTTGATATATTTTTCTTCTTGTAAAACTTGTAGATTATTGTAATAGTGCGTAACATTATATTTTTATTAGTTTTTGAAATTTTAAAAATATTTTAAAACCCTTACTATCTTTAAGAAAATTGTAAAAGTAACATTAATGACAGTTTTGAATTATCGCCGAGGTTCGAAATTTATTACTTTAATAGGAACGTAAGTTCTATTATTTCGGTCTTGCGATCAATTTGAATAAAAAAGACTTTATTAGGTATAATATAAGCCTTTATCGGGTATAATTTGCCTGAGGATGACCAACAGATTGAGGTCGAAACGTTGCGAGAATGTAACTTTTTATAATTAAAGTATTGACTCGGAATACTCCTAGTCTTTTTTATTCAAATTGATCGTAAGACCGAAATAATAGAACTTACGTTCCTATTAAGGTAACAATTGAATTGATCAAAGGAAGATTTCACTTCTTAAAAATTGTTTTAAGAAGTTGTTTATTTTTATCATTTCGAAATTTATGTACGATTACATTAATTTATTAGTAAATTCAAGTACTAAAGTAAATTACAATTGTAAAATAATGATTTTCTTGCAGTCAGAATAGTACAAGAAACCTAAATTTAAAAAAACGATAATTTTATGAAAAAGAAAGTCGCGACATTTTGTAAAAATAGCTTTGTTCAATTGTATATAATAAATTATTATGTTCTGTCTGCATAATAATTGCTATACTTTAATCGCAGTATATTCGTAAATAATTTAAATAATTATATTTATTTAAATAAATTAACTTGGCATTTATTACTCCTATACCTATTACCTATACCCCATATTTAATTTATATCTCCATCTTTTAATTCAATTTTTAAATAAATAAATGACTAAATGTACGTTAAAGTTAATAACTTTATTACTGATAATCTTTTAGCCATTTCACGATCAATACAATATACTGAATATTAAAAATTATGATTTTTAAATTTGCTTGTATATTTTTATTATAATGTAATAATAGATTAGGATCATTCGAGTAATTAAAAAATTGACAAAAAATTTTATATATTATCATTTCAGAACATTCAGTTTATTTGTTTTAAACGGTAAATACGTAATCTTTATATTTTACCATTCCACTCTACTTGAAAATTAAAAACCGACATTTCCAGTGTATGTAAGGTCTATTTTTTAATCCTAGGTATTTTTTAAATTCTAGAAACAGTTAATCCTTGCCTAATTCAAGCTAAAAGTATTTAAATTATCCACAAACGTCCAAAATATTATAAAAACTGCGAAAAATACTAAATCTCCCATGATTCTAATCAGCTTTCATTCAAATATAGGGCGTGGCGCTAGTGGCGCCAGTGTTTCATTTTCTGCCGTCCTTCACAAAACTGACACAGCGCATTTGTATGGCGAGTCACCCCCCTG
>CAKNYM010053056.1:75965-99212 GCA_932195095.1 Andricus curvator | reverse complement strand
CTTCACAAAACTGACACAGCGCATTTGTATGGCGAGTCACCCCCCTGCTGGTACTGACTAACGAACCTATCCCTACCAACAAGCAGTAATTATTTATACGCTTAGGTTTTCTTTCTGGCCCCAAAGAGGAAAAAATCGTGACGAATAATTTACAAATTTAAATTGTTCAAATTTGTAGAATATAGAATTGAAAGCGTGATTTTCAGCTTGGATACGTTTGAAATTAAACGAGTTTCAATTGAAAACTTGAAATCAAATTCAAAATTTAAAATACACAGCCTTCAAAGCGTATAAATGAAAATTTTCAATTTATTTTTTCAAAATTAAGTTTTATGTATTTAGAGCAAGTAAAATTTCTTAGATCAAAATGGAAACCTTAAAGAAGTAATATTTTTAATGAGATTAGATAACTTCGAAATTGAAAAGTTTAATTCGAAATCTACAAAACTGACAGAACATTTTAAGTTCGCGACGCAATATGAAATTTAAAAATGTCGGAATGTAACAATCAAAATGACTAATTTAACACTGGAAGGTATTTTAAATGAACCTTTTTCACTATAAATTAACCTTTTTCACTATATAATAACCTTGAATTAAAATCCTGCATACTTAAAACCTTCCGTAAGATCATTAAAAACTGAATATTTTTAAGTAGCTTTCCAATTTTGCAAGGCCGATTTCAAATTAATATCTGAAACAATTTTAGAAAAATGGTCTTAAAAGTAAAAACATTTAAAAAATATATTTGAAAAACATTTAAAAGAACTGAATTTTTTTTAACTGACGGTTTCATGCATTCATTGAAATTATGCAAATAAAAAATATGCAAAGAAGCATGTGTTCAAAAAAACTTCAAGAACGGAACAAAACAAGAAATATAAAAAAAATATTGAGAACCTTGTACATAATAATGCATCAAACTCCCAAATTTGAATGATATCATTTCACAAGCGAAATTTATGAAAAAATCATGAAAATAAACGTAAAAATAAAAGTCAAGGATTTGAAAAAAATCTTGCAGAAGTCAGAACATTTTTATAAGCGGCTAAGGATCTGTCAATGATAAGAAATTTAAAGTTTTAAATATTAATTAGAAATTTTTTTATTCTACATATAAAAAATTCTATGTTATAAATGTTATAAGATTAAGATTCTGTTCTTTGAATATTAATGATCAGGTAACATGAAAAATTGATAAGGGATTTTTATTTTTATTTCTTTTTCTGCAGTTGCTCTCTCCTGAATATTATATTTCTAGTTGAAAATTTTATCATTTTGTTGAAAATTGAACAATTTTGTTAAAAATACACCTTTTCGATTGAAAATTCGACTGTTTTGTTCAAAATTATTATTTTGTTGAAAACTCATATTTTGGTGTTGAAAAGTCAACAGAAATCTTTCTGGATTGAAAATTCTACTATTTTTTGGAAAATATCATTTGGATTCAAAAATGCATCTATTTTAGTAGAAATTTTATTGTTTTGGGACAAAAATCAAACTTTTTGGTTGAAAATTAATATTCTTTGGTTGAGGAGTCAACTATTTTGCTGAAAATTCATATTTTTTGGTTGCAAATTGATCTGCTTGTTTGAGTGTTGAACCACTTTCTTAAAAAATCATTTCTTTGTTGGAGATTTATCATTTTAATTGAAAGTTAATTTCTTTGGTTGAAAATTTGTTGTTCTTTTTTTTCTGGTTGGAAAAATTAATTTTTTTAACTGAATATTTAACTACTCTATTTGAAGATTCGTAATTTTAGTTGAAAATTCATCACTTTGGTTGAAAGTTGAACTATTTTGTTGAAAATTGATATTTTTTCATTGAAATGTCCACTGTTTGGGTAAAAGTTGTACTACTTTTTTAAAAATTTGTTTGGTTGAAGATTCATCTCTTTGGTTAAAAATTCATATTTTCGGGCTAAAAATTAAAATATTTTACAAAAAAATCGTCTTCTGACTTGAAATTTCAACAATTTGCATAAACTAATTTATCTTTCTGAAATAAAAAATCTTTATTTGTTGAAAATTTGTCCATTTGGTTGAAAAATTCATCTTTGTAGTAGAAAATTGAATTTTTTTCGTTGAAAATTAGTCTATTTTGTTGAAAATTCCTTTTCTTAAATTAATTTTTCTACTGAAAATGTAGCTTTTCCATTTCTAGTTAAAAATGGATATTTTTTAACTGAAAATTCACGTACTTTGTTGAAAATGCGTCTTTTTGGTTGAAAATACATCTTTTTAGGTAGAAAATTCAAGTATTTGGATAAAAATTCAACTATTTTTTTGAAGATTTTATTATTTTGGGAAAAATGTATATTTTATTAGAAAGTCATCTTTTTTGTTCGAATATTCAACTGTTTGCTTAAAAAATCGTCTATTTTGACAGAAAGTTCTTCCTTTTGGATTGAACATTGTTGTTCTTGAAAATTCAACTGTCTCCTGGAATATTCAATTATTTGGTTGAAAATATAACGATCTTTGGTTAAAGTTTAATCTTTTTGTTGGAAAATTTGTCTACGGTTGAAAATTCAACTTTTTTGTTCAAAATTTACTTGTTTTGAAAATCGATATTTTGATGTTGAAAATTCATCTGAAATCTTTCTTAGTCAAAAATTCAACTTTTTTTGGAAATTCGTCTTTCTGGTTGAAAAATTCATCTGTTTTAGGTCAAAATAAATTTTTTTGATACAAGAATGCAACTGTGAGTTGAAAATCAATCTTTAAAAAAAGTAATATTTTTTCAACTTATGATTTAACCACTCGCATTGAAGATTCATCACTTTAGTTGGAAATTCATCCCTTTGGTTGAAAGTTGAACTACTTTTGATGAAAATTGATATTTTAAAATTGTAAACTCAACTGCTTGAATAAAAGTTGAACTTTTTTGTGTAATTATTATTTTTTTTAGTTGAAAGTTTATCTTTTTGGTTAAAAATTGAACGATTTTGTCAAAATGTCATATTTTTGGGTTGAAAATTCAACTGTTTTAAAAAAAAATTAATTTTTTTTACTGAAAATTTCACTTTTCCATTTTTGGTTGAAAATTTGCCTATTTGTTTGGAAATCCACGTAGTTTGTTGAAAATTCAACTATTTTGTTAAAAATTAAATTATTTTGTGGACAATTCAAATCTTTTTTCCGACAGAAAATTCTTCCTTTTGGATTAATTTTTTTTAAAATTAAACTGCCTTCTAAGAACTGCGATCAAGTTGAAAATTCATCTTTGTAAGTTCGTAACTCAACAATTTGGTTACAAATTCATCTATTTGGTTGAAATTTTGACTATTTTGTTGAAAATTCTTTTCTTTTAATTATTTTTTTTTACTCGAAATTTAACTCTTCCATTTTTGGTTGAAAATCTAATTTTTTGTGGAAAATTAAAGTATTTTATTGAAAAGTTATATTTTTGGTTAAAAATTCACCTCCCGTGCAGAAATTTCCCCATCTTTCCCTATTTGAAGTTGGGTTCTGAAGGGGCCCGTATCAGAATATCTAGTCTAGAAAAAACTAATGGGGGCCCTATCAGGTTCTAGTGAAGAATTCCATGCTTCGCATAGGTATGGCAAATCTATCTGTATCTAGTGAGGCCCCGACAAGAAAATTCCCAAAATCTTATTCTTATTACCTAAAGTATTAATTTGGAGGGTTTTGACGGTTTTAATATGCAGAAATAGTGTTTTTTTGTGTGCATGTAAACGCTTTTTCCCCGAAAACTTGATTTAGGACACTGTTGAACATTTTATTCAGAACCAGGCACGTATGTGTCAGTTAAATTTAAAGAGGTTATGTAAAGTACAGCTGTCCACTGCTTCGTCAGAGCTTTCAAGTTTTGTGTTTTTATTTCTTGCTGTAATTTTGTATTGTGTTTGACAATTATTCTTCTCCGCGATGGAAGAGGAAAGGCGCCTGTAAGAGCAAAGATGATTTCGGAGCAAAAAGCTCCTGAACGCTCCGACGACCACGTAGAAGGTAAATAATGTATTAATAATTTAACATATTTTATTTGAACGAATCATTTAACAGTAAATATCATCTAATAATAACACAACATAAAAATAATATTCTCCTATATTATGATACAAAAAATGTCAAATAAGTAAATGTACAAAAATCGCGGTACGTACAAAAATCAAAATAAATCAATTATAATTAAGCAAATGGCATTTTTAGTGTACTATTATTATTTCAGCTGCTATTTCCAACACGCGTAATGATTCAACGGGCCAAAATATCAATGGGAAAGTCTTCCTCACGGAATTGAAAAATATTCTTCCCAACGCCAAGGACTGGGAAGGAGGATGGAAGCTCCGAGCTGCTGTCAATAATAATAATAATTAATAATATTACATTATATTACATTATTATTAATATTAAATCAATTGCAAAATACTCCTAATTTGAATGTTACTGCAGAATATTATTCATCCCAATAACTTAAATAGAACACAGGGGCCCTGTACGGGCCCTTCTCTTTAATAGGGTTGCAGGCGGGCGACCACCACCAGAACCCTACTAGAAAATCTAGTAGGGCCCCCATGGCCAGAGCGTTACGTTCTAGATGGGGGCCCGACTAGTTTTCCTCACAAGAGCCCGATTGGAGATGGGGAAAACTAGTCAGGGCCCCACTAGAGCCCTTTCAAAATGTCTGAACGGGCTTTACTTGTTAAATATTCGTCTATTTAGTTAAAAAAATTCTTTATTTTGGATTAAATTTTTGTTGTTGAAAATTAAACTGTCTTTTAAAAAATTCAATTATTTTGTTGAAAATGTAACGGTTTTTGTTGAAGTTTAATCTTTTTTTTTTGTTTTAAAGTTCGACCATTTGATTGAAAATTCATATTTTTTGGTTGAAAACTCAACAATTTGGTAAAAAATTCAACTATTTGTATGAAAATTCGTCTTTTCGAGTTGAAAATTCTATTAATTTCTTAGAAAATTTAAATATCTGGTTGGAAATTAAGGTTTTTCCAGAAAATTCAACTATTTTAATAAAAAGACATCTTTTTTGTTCGAAAATTCAATTTATTTGTTGAAAATTCATCTTTTCTGATTAAAAATTTTTTCTTGTTGAAAATTCAGCTGTCTTCTGAAAAATTCAATTGGGTTCAAATTCAACATCATTTGATTGAAAATTCATCTTTGTAGGTTGAAAACTCAACAATTTGGTTAAAAATTCAACTATTCATTTTAAAAAATTGACTATTCTGTTGAAAATTCCTTTTTTTCCATTAATTTTTTTTACTCAAAATTTCACTTTTCCAATTCTAGTTGAAAATTTTTTCTTTATAAGTTTAATATTTAATTAATATTTTTGTTTTATATTTTGTAGTATAAAGTCATCTTCTTTGGTTGAAATAAATTAATTTTTATTTTTAAATATTCATCTAAAATTTTGTTTTATTATGTTTAGAAAATATTCTGCATAAAAAAGTTTTTACGATCAAAATGTTGGTCTTTGAATATTAATATATACCATTAAGCCATTTCCCTTTCGGCGAGCCTCAAGGGGTAAGCGTGACACTACCCGATTCGGGTAGTGTTTCTAGGTGGATAGTTTCTTGTAGTAAAATAACTACAAGTGTGGGCTCACCACACCCACCACCGCCAACAGCAACGCAGTAGTATCAGACGGTCACCCATCCAAGTACTAACCGCGCCCAACACTGCTTAACTTCAGTGATCTAACGGGAACTGGTGTTTCCAGCGTGGTATGGCCGTTGCTTATTAATGCTCGTGGAAAATGAAAAATTGGTTAGAGAAGTCATTTAATTTTTAAATAAAGTTTTTCGGTGACCCTGTGTACTTAATGGAATTTTAATAATAAATACCATTTTAAAGAAAATAAAAATACTGAAAATAGAAATCCACAATCCGATTTCAGTTTCAATTGCTGCAATTGTCACAGTTTTTTTTAATAAATTTCGCTTCTGAAATGGCATCAAATTTGGGAGTTCTCGCATTATAAGGGGAAACCTGCCTACAGTGGATAATGCATCCCACAGTGGATAATCATTAATTAAGAGCTCAAATAAAAAAAAGTAATTTAATTTAATTCTAATTTACAACAATTATAGTGCATTAAATATTGATTGAATTAAATTAATTATTTTACATATATTAGTATTTTTAATTGATGAATATCCACGGAAGGTTACATTATCCGCTGTAGTGAGGTTTCCCCTATTTACAAGGCTTAACATTTTTTTAAACATTTTTCATCATGATTTTATTTTTATTTGAATAATCTTAGATTTTTATATTATTAATTGGAAATACAATGTTATTAGTTTAATTAATTTTTCCTGAAAAAAGATCTTCTCCTTTCACTCCGCTGGGAGTCGAACCACAGAACTTCAGATTTCCGGTCAGGTGCTTTCCCATTAAGCTAATAGAGAGATCGAGAGAAAAACCCTTTTTCAGAAATACACGCATTATTCATAGCTCCATCTAGTCTGAAAAAGACGTTAAAAATTTCTGTTATTCTCTAATGATAGTACAGATTTCTTGAAAAATGTGATTTGGACCATCTAGCATAATAATGCGTGTATTTCTGAAAAAGGTTTTTTCTCTCGATCTCTCTAGTAGCCTAATGGGAAAGCACCTGACCGAAAATCAAAAGTTCTGTGGTTCGACTTCCAGCGGAGCGAAAGGAGAAGATCTTTTTTCAGAAAAAATTAATAAAAATAATTTTTAATTCATAGCTCCATCTAGTCTGAAAAAGACGTTAAAATTTTCTGTTATTCTCCAATGATAATACAGATTCCTTGAAAAATGTTATTAGTTATTTAAATAAAGTTAAATAATAAGTAATTTTGAACTTGACGGTACACCTAGAACATCCTTAAATGATTATAATACGCGCGACGGTAGTGTATATTTAACTATGGTTGTCAGAGTTTCATTCGTTTATTATCCAACGCAAGCTACCTGATAAGTCATAGGGGAAGGGGGAAAGAAGCGAGGTAGTGGGTAACATTTATAATTTTATAGTATTAAACCCAACGGATTGAAATATCTACTCTCTACAGTGCTATTTCATCATGAACTTTTCATCTTTCTCCTTCATTGATCGACTAAATTCACTTTATGGTAGTAAAAACGACTTTGTAGAATGATAATAGCCGTATAAAATTTATCATTTTGCAGTTTATTGCTTTGTATCTCTTGGCTCTTGGATTAACCCGCCTTGAACTCTTCTCCCTTTCTCTCGATAAAACGACGTAATTTAACTTTAATGTACAGGAAATTAATATCTACAGGGATATGGACCTACAGAGACAACTTTGAATAAATCTATTAAGGGTATGTGACACAGTCAAATACCTATATTACCGACCTCAATTTTTCAGTTTATTAAATTTTTGTTTGAACCTAAAATATTTTTTTGTAAATAGAATATCGGACTGAAACTTTGTAATATGTATCAGAAGACCATAAACTACGTTTATGTACTTTATTTAAGTAGAAATTACGCTAAAAATTATTTTCAAAGAAATTAAAACTGCGACCATTTTTGTACATATTGTCTTTGTACCTTGAAATTTTTTGAACCTAAATACTTTTTCTATAAGTAAAATATCGGCTTCAAACTTTCAGAGATGCAAGAGCCGACAGTAAAGTACGTTTATGTACATCATTTGAGTATAAAAGATGCAAAAAGAAAAATTCCAACTAAATGTCAACAACGGTTGCCAGTTCGGTCGGTATTCGCTGTGAGCAAGAAATGCGAAGTCTGGCGGCCACTAAACGAAGCCAATAACGATTTCAATACTTACATAATTCAACATTGAAACAACATATTTCACTCAACTTTTATGCTGGACACAACTTTTATAAAATATTATTGTAAGAACACCGCATCATCAATCTTTGACAGCGTGGACCCCATATTTCAGATGTAGACGAGCCAGCTGATAGAGCCTCGATTAGTGGCCGCCAGACTTCGCATTTTCGTACCCATCGCGAATACCGGAGTTGACATTTAGTTGGAATTTTTCTTTTTGCATCTTTTACACTCAAATGATGTACATAAACGTACTTTACTGTCGGCTCTTGCATTTCTGAAAATTTGAAGCCGATATTTTACTTATAAAAAAAGTATTTAGGTTCAAAAAATCCACCCAGTTTTAATTTCTTCGAAAATAATTTTTTTTCGAAGTTCCTCCTCGAATAAAGTACGTAAACGTAGTTTATTGTCTTCTCATACATTTTCCAAAGTTTCAGCCCGATATTTTATTTACAAAAAAAGTTCTTAGATTCAAAAAAAAATTCGGAAAATTAAAAAAGTGAGGTCGGTAATGTAGGTATTTGACTGTGTCACATGCCCTTAAGGTGCTTCAAATGAGTTGGAATTTCGCAAAATCCAAAATACGTCTACGAGGATGAATTGTTTATTGTAATATTCTTGCCTCATAGTCTAAAGGCAATTATACCGGTTTGTACAGAGAGCTTTTCCCGGAAAATGTTCTTGTTTTTTTTTGTGATTGAAAATAGTGTTTTTTTGCGCCTGAAAACGACAACACTCTGGCTATTGTGTACGCTGGGCTGAAGTCACGGGTCTACTCTGCAAGTGACTTGTCGTCGTGGCTTAGAGGAATATATAACATAATAATATCATATGATACAATAATAATAAATAATAAT
This sequence comes from Andricus curvator, assembly GCA_932195095.1. Lineage (NCBI taxonomy): Eukaryota > Metazoa > Arthropoda > Insecta > Hymenoptera > Cynipidae > Andricus > Andricus curvator. Next base: position 90,567 of record CAKNYM010053056.1, on the reverse strand, counting down.
ATATAATAATTTTTTAAATAATATAATTTGTTCAGGCGCAAAAACACAGTCTATTTTTAATTACAAAAAAAAAGAACAAAAACATTTGAGCCGCTGGGTGCAATAACCAGCCCGACGCTCGAAAACGCGTAAAAGCATCGTCCGATCTACTCAAAGAAAGGAAATTTTCAAAATCAAAAAATCAATTTTTTGAAAATGTAGAATTCTAGAGAATAAGGAAGTAAAACGTTTTCCTCTCAGAATTTTTTTTGCCAGAAGTTTATTTTTAATAATAAAAACGAAATATTGAAAAAGTTTCTCCCTGATTTAATTAAGTTTTAAAACTCAAATCGTTCTAACTCAGCCAAATATTATTGAAATGAGTTCATATTTGTAGGACGTATTCAAAATACTCTATCGGTGCCTATGAAATCATGAAAAAGTTAACAATCGCTTATTGTTTGATAATATTCAATTGAAAAATGAGGTCAAACGATAATTGTGTTTTCTTGGTTCAGCAATGTTGAATGAAGTTTTTGGGAAAATCTCATATCTATTCATTGAAAATTCACTGAGATATTCAGATTTGGAAAATGTACTCGACGTCTGCCCACGCAGACTGAACTTCGAGAACGCTGCCTGACAGAGCAGTCCTCGCGACGCGTTAGCTAACAGCGCGGGCAGACGTCGAGTACTTTTTCCAAATCTGAATATCTCAGTAAATTTTGAACGATTCGATATGAGAATTTCCAAAAAACTTCATTAAACATTTCTGAAAAAATCACTCACTGGAAGTTGTTTAAAGTCGAAGTTACCTAGATACTTTCTACCGGCGAAACCAAGAAAACACAATTATCTATTGACCTCATTTTACAATTAAATATTATTAAACGATAAGCGATTGTTAATTTTTTCATGATTTCCTAGGCATCGCTAGAGTATTTTGAATACGTCCTACAAATATGAACTCATTTCAATAATATTTGGCCGAGTTAGAACGATCTGAGTTTTAGAACTTAATTAAATCAGGGAGAAACTTTTTTCCCATATTTCGTTTTTATTAGTAAAAATAAACGTTTGGCAAAAAAAATTCTGAAGGAAAAAGTTTCACTTCCATATTATCTAGAATTCTACGTTTTCAAAAAATGGATTTTTCGATTTTGAAAATTTACTTTCTTTGCGAAGATCGGACAATCCTTTTACGCGTTTCCGAGCGTCGGACTGGTTATTTCACCCAGCGGCTCAATTGAAAACAATTCGGAACAAAGAAAGAAATTTGAATTGTTTCTAATCATGTTTCTTAATCGTGTGTGCAAGATTGGAAACGACTAAGTGTTGCAAAGTTTCAATCGCTCCCAATCGGGCCAATCGGTAGTAGGATTTTGAGGCTGTAAAGTGGCAATTTGATGGCAGCACTTTTGTCTCCCGGGAATTATTTGAAAAGGTTTATTAAAAAAATTAAATAAATGTTTTGTAATAATTTCCGCGAGCTGAGAGTGCTATCATCAACAAATTTGCCAATGAGGTGAAGTTTTTTCATCAAATTATTCATTTTATTGTCTATAATTTTGTATAAAAAACATGCCTTTCACTTGTTCATTCGTCACCCTCTACCCCACTATTACTCTCACTTGGCAGATTCATCATTTTAATTAAAAATTCATCTCTAGTTGAAAATATAACTACTTTATTGAAAATCAATTCATCTTTTTTGGTGGAACTTCAACTATTTGTTTGAAAATCGATATTTTGCATTTAAAAATTAAACTATTTGTTTGAAAATGTATGTACTTTGTGGAAAATTGGTCTTTTTTTCGTGAAAAATTAATCTTTATGGTTGAAAATTCATTATTTTAGTTGAACATTCATCAGTTTTGTTGAAAATTAATTTCTTTGACTGAAAATTTAACTGTTCCATTTTTAGTTAAAAACTGAGCTTTTCTAGTTCAAAATTCAACAATTTTGGTGAAAATTTGTCTTTTTTAATTGAAAATTTACGTATTTTGCTAAAAAATCGATTTTTTTTTGTAGAAAAGTATCTTTTTCTTTGAAAATTAATTTTTTGTCTACAAATTTTTCTTTTCATTTAAAAATCCAAGTGTCCCAATTAAATATTGATCGTTTTAGTTGAAAATTCATCTTCCAGGTAGGAAATAAAATCATTTGGCTGAAAGTAAAACACTTTTGCTAAAAAATTATTATTTTTTTTTTGTTGAAGATTCATCGTTTTAATTCAAAATTCATTTCTTTGGTTAAAAAATGAGTTGTTTGATTGAAAACTTGTTTTTTCTTTGGATGTTTTTTGGTTGACATTTTTTTTCAACTGAAAATGTAACTATTATTCCAGTTGAATATTCCATAATTTTAGTTAAAAATTCATCTCCTTTTTTGAACATTCATTTTTTGCCTAAAAATTTATTTCTTCAATTTTTGGTTGAAAAATTATATTTTTTAGTGGAAAGTTCGTCTTTTGGTAGAAATTCATCTTCGTGGTTGAAAATTAATCTTCTTCGTAAAAAATTCAATTATTCTAGCTAAAGATTCATCATTTCAGTAAAAAATTCATCTTTCTGGTTTAAAATTTAACTATTTCAGTTAAATATTTACAATTTTATATGAAAATTTATCACTTCGTTTGTTTGGTTAAACATGAATTTGTTTAACTTGAAATTTAATTATTTAAGTTTTGGTTCACAATTTATCTTTTTTGGTAAAAATTAATTTTTTTGCTTCGAAATTAAACTATGTCAGTTGAATATTCATTGTTTTAGTTGAAAACTGTTATGTTTGGTTTAAAATTAATTTTTTTTTCACTAAAAATTTTACTATTTTATTTTCGGTTGGAGATTTTGTTAGTTCAAAATTCAACTATTTGGTTAGCAAATGGTCTTCTTTAATAAAAAATTGCACTATTTTGTTAAAAATGCATGTATTTTGATGAAAAATTGTATTTTTTGTAGAAAATAATTCTTTTTATTTGAAAATTAATCTTCTGGATTAAAAATTCATCTTTTTTGTTGAAAATTAATTTTTTCAACTGAAAGTTTAACTATTCCATTTTTTGTAAATAATTGATATTTTTAAGTAAAAAATTTGAGTATTTTTAAAAAATTCATTTATTTTGCAATATTTTGCTCTGTTGTGTTAAAGGATGTTCAGAATGAACGTCATGAATCAAAATAAATGTTTGCGTTTTGCGGCAAATATGAATATGTTATTTTTAGTTGACCGGGAAAATTGAAAAACTTGACCGGGAAAAACCGGGAAATGAACTATTTTACCTGTAAATATCACAATTTTTAATGTTTAAATTTAAAAATAGTTTAATCTATAACAGTTTTTGAATATTTAAATCTCCAAGTCCATTTCTGTCAATTATTGTTAATTTTTTTAACTTTTGAATTACATAAAGCCTTCTGAACAATCGAATACTATGCAACTGAAAATTTGAAACCCTTAAAATTCAAAGATTTCATGATCAGGCATTGCAAATAAAATTTTTTTAAATACTCAAAATTGAATATTTTAAATATTTAAAACTAGAAATTTTCGAGAATTTCAAATCAAACTTATTTATAAATTCAAAATGGTTATACTGTAAGACATTTAAAAGGATTGGATAAGTATTTCTACTAAAAATTAAAAGAATTTAAAGAGTTACCCACAATTAATTTAGTCCGAGTTTCAAAATATTGGCGCCATTCTACGTTCTTTAATGATTCCAATCGTTTTCGCCGGATGCAATAACCAGCCCGACGCTCGAAAATGCATTACAGTATTGTCCGATCGTCTCAAAGAAAGAAAGTTTTTAGAATCGAAAAATCAATTTTTTGAAAACGTAGAATTCTAGATAATAAGGAAGTAAAACTTTTTCCTTTCAGAATTTTTTTTGCCAAACGATTATTTTTAATAATAAAAAGGAAATAATAAAAAAAAGTTTCTCCGTGATTTAATTAGGTTTTAAAATTTAAATCGTTCTAACTCGGCCAAATATTATTGAGATGAGTTCATATTTGTAGGACGTATTCAAAATACTCTAGCGATGCCTAGGAAATCATGAAAAAATTAACAATCGCTTATTGTTTAATAATATTCAATTGTAAAATGAGGTCAATCGATAATTGTGTTTTCTTGGTTTCGCCGGTAAAAAGTATCTAGGTAACTTCGTCTTCCAAACAACTTCCAGTGAGTGATTTGTTCAGAAATGTTGAATGAAGTTTTTTGGAAAATCTCATATCGAATCGTTTAAAATTTACTGAGATATTCAGATTTGAAAAAGTACTCGACGTCTGCCCGCGCTGTTAGCTAATGCGTCGCGAGGACTGCTCTGTCAGGCAGCGTTCTCGAAGTTCAGTCTGCGCGGGCAGACGTCGAGTAATTTTTCCAAATCTGAATATCTCAGTGAATTTTCAATGAATAGATATGAGATTTCCCCAGAAACTTCATTCAACATTGCTGAACAAATCACTCACTGGAAGTTGTTTGAAAGTCGAAGTTACCTAGATACTTTTTACCAGCGAAACCAAGAAAACACAATTATCGATTGACCTCATTTTGCAATTGCATATTATCAAACAATAAGCGATTGTTAAGTTTTTCATGATTTCGTATGCATCGATAGAATATTTTGAATACGCCCTACAAATATAAACTCATTTCAATAATATTTGGCCAAGTTAGAACGATTTAAGTTTTAAAACTTGATTAAATCAGAGAGAAACTTTTTTGCAATATTTCGTTTTTATTATTGAAAATAAACTTTTGGCAAAAAAATTCTGAGAGGAAAAAGTTTCATTTCCTTATTCTCTAGAGTTCTACATTTTCAACGAATTCATTTTTGATTTTGAAAATCTTCTTTCGTTGCGAAGATCGGACAGTCCTTATACGCGTTTTCGAGCGTCGGGCTGGTTATTGCAACCATAGGCACAATTGGGTATCCATTATTCTTAATTAGAGGTTAAGTTGTCACTCTTTTTGATATTGCGATAATCATTTACAAGCGGTTTTTACTCTTTCTAACAAAAAAATATCAACAATATGAATTTAAATATAAGTAAATAGGCGTTTTACAATAATATACCCACTAAATTAAACTACTACTGCCTACTTAATAATCACACTATGTCACTGTCTCATTGTTAAAGGGCACGATTTTTACTTACACTCTTAGAAATGTTCGGAAAATTCCGACACAATTAAGATACTGAATTAACTGAAATTTACGAAATTAGGTTGCTGAAAACGAAAGTCAGTAACTTTTATAGTAAATTTACTAAATTTTTATCAAACTTCAGAAACGCTGTCTGAAAATTACAAATAGTTTCTTTAAATTCCTAAATGGTAACAGAAATTTAAGTTGTCGTAACTGAAAGAAGTGCGCAGTTGCATGCGCACTCGTTGCATCTCGATCGCAGGAGACAAAGCATGGTGGTTCCACGGTGGTTCAGTGGTAATCGGTGGAAGTGAAGTGCAAAATGAAGTGGAATAATTCAATATTGAAAAGGATTTGATTCAGGTTTTAATCAGTTTGATCCAGGCTTTATTCGATTTGGTCCAGGTTTCAATCGGAATGGTGAGTCCGCTATGTACGTGAAATGACGCCATCCTGGCTAGATAGGTTAAGTCTGTAATTTTCAATCGTTCTAACTCTCATTGCTCTCATTTATTGATTTACAACGTAGATCAAGGAACAGATATTTTGTGTGGTTCATTAATTTTAATATAAATTTGCAGTGTCTATTTGTCTTGAAAATATAAATCATAGTAAGACTATATACGAGCGAAGTTTAATTGCAAATAACTACTTATATATCTATTTTATATAACATAATCAATTAATCAAATGTGAAAAAAGACTTCTCACCATAAAAGATGGAATTTAATTATATATTCGATGCAATGAGTATACGTACTATTATAACATAAATACATGAGAAGTCGTTTGTATTAACTTCACTCATATTTTCTTTCTATTCATATTCTCATGACAAATATAGACTACATCTATTATATTAAAATTAATTAACCGAAAAAATTGTTTAACCTCTTGAAATTTTCAGTTACAGTAACTGAAAATTCCTAAACTGTAACAGAATTTTCTGAAACATATGACTGAAGCGTTATGTAATTATCGTTGCTGAAATTTCTGTTACAGTTTAGGAAAATTTAGAAACGGTTTCTGCATAAAGCTTCAGTGACACGTCTCTGAAAATTCCTACAGAAATTTCTAACAGTGTACCGTTAACGCACATACTTTCGACTCTTCATTCGGTATACTGCCTAGACAAACATTCTATTTTTTGTACTTGAAATTTTTGTTAAATTATAACAAATTTAATTTCCATCCTATAAACACGTGCGCGTCATGTGTGTTACAAACGAAAACTGCAGAGGGCGCACTGCAGGCAAGTGTATTTTCTCAATTCAATCCGATTGGAAACAATTGACACAATTAGCAACAATTTAAACCGATTCAACTTTTGATCACTCCTAATCGTTATAAATCGTGTCCAATCGATTATTTCTAGAAGGGGTGTCCTTTCAGGACCTGTGATGGAATGTTTCCTACAAATGATAATGATATAGTAATAGTCGCTGGATGTGACACGAAAAAGCATTATCACAAATTCCACGTGTCAGTAGCCAGGATACAGAGTAATAAGTCATTCTTTGGGATTACAACCTCTTCTCTCGTTATTGTCACTTTGCTAATGGCATCATGTCGTAGGCCTCTCTAAAGATCCATATCGTTTCAATAACAGCGTAGATTCAATTGTTGCACATATACTGAATTTATGTCAGCATACAAACAATCCATAGTGTACGCAATATACATTAGCGAGTTAGTGTGAGATAAATCTTCAACTGGATGTTAATTAGTACTACACGTCCCACAATAAGGTCTCGCCTTCTGAACGGCTCGACCAATAAAGCGTTTGAATGTCTATAGTGATTTGAGAGAGTAAGGGGCCTATATATCAATACAAAGTACTCGTATAATCCCACACTGACCAATCCAAAGCATTTGCACTTATAGGTGTACTTTTGCCATCCATTACTATCGCATTCCGCATTTTTACGTTAATCTTTCTTTATAGATACAAGAAGGAAAAAGGGAAAAGGGAAAGAGCCAATATATTCTGTAGCGAATCATATTTAATTCTAGTCGATGTATAAACAGAATAAAAGAATTTCAAATTAAAATTCAAATATTTCAAATTTATTCTGCTTGACAGTTATTTGAAGTTTTTTTTGCAAATTCAACTGTTTTGTTAAAAAATCGTCTTTTTGGGTTAAAAATTCAACTATTTTCGTATAATATTAACCTTTTGTTTACAATTAATATTTTGTTGCTGATAAGTCAACTGAAATCTTTTTTGGATGAAAAATATTTTTTTCTGAAAATTTGTCTTTTTCATTTAAAAGTGCAGCTTTTTTTAGTAGAAATATTGCACCTTTCTTGGACAAAAATGCTACTGTTTTGTCGAAAATTCATCTATTTCCTAGAAAATTTACTTTTTGTTTAAAATTTCTATTTTTCTTTCGAAAAGTCTATTGAACTCCTTTTGGTTGAAAATTTAGCAATCTTGTTAAAAACTCATAATTTTTGGTTAAAAATTCGACATATTTAGTCTTTTTTTCGACTTATTTAGTCTTCTTTTCGACTTTCACCTGCTTTAGCAGAAATTACATCTTTCTTGGATAAAAATGCAACTGTTTGGTTTAAAATTCAACAATTCTGTTGAAAAGTCATACTTTTAGGTTGAAAATTCTTCTGTTTTGTTGAAAATTTAACTATTTTGTAGAAAATTCACTTTTTGGTTAAATTTAATATTTTGGTGTTGAAAAGAGAACTGGAATCTTTTCTGGACGAAAATGATACTATTTTTTTGAAAATTGTTTTTTTTTTTAATTCAAAATTAATTTGTTTCAAGAGAAATCTCATCTTTCTTGGATAAAAATGCAACTGTTTGGTTGAACATAAAACTATTTTGTTAAAAAGTCATACTTTTGGTTGAAAATTCTACTGTTTTGTTGAAAATTTTACTATTTCGTAGAAAATTCACTTTTTGTTTAAAATTTATATTTTGGTGTTAAAAAAATAAACTGAAAGCTTTTCTCGATGACAATTCAACTTTACAACAAATTTTTCTTTTTTTTTATTAAAAAATTTTTAATAAAAAAAAGTTAATTAAAATATTGTAATTAAAAAAAAATGGTCTGGACAAAAATAAAAAAGAGGCCAGAAAAAAAAGAGAAGGAAGGTGATTTGGTTGGTTGCCTTCTCATTTTTCTTTCCTCTTTTTTCTTCTTGTCCAAAAAAAAAAAAAAAAAAAAAAAAATTTAATTACAATAGAAGCATTTTATGGTGTTTTTCAAGGAATCCGTATTATCATTAGGGAATAACAAAAAATATGTAACGTCTTTTCAGACTAGATGGAGCTATGAAAGGAAAATTATTTTTAATAATTTTTTTCTGAAAAGAGATCTTCTCCTTTTGCTTCGCTGGGAATCGAACCACAGAACTACTGATTTCCGGTCAGGTGCTTTCCCATTAAGCTACTAGAGAGGTCGAGAGAAGGAACTTTTTTCAGAAATACACGCATTATTTTGCTAGATCGTACAAATCATATTTTTCAAGGAATCTGTATTATCATTAGAGAATAACAGAAAATATTTAATGTCTTTTCAGACTAGATGGAGCTATGAAAGACAAATTATTTCAAATAACTTTTTTCTGAAAAACAATCATCCCTTTCCGCTCCGTTGGGAATCGAACCACAGAACTTCCAATTGCCGGTCGGGTGCTTTCCCATTAAGCTACTAGAGAGATCGAGGGAAGAAACTTTTTTCAGATCTTTTTAGCTCTTTTTTTAGATCTTTTTTCAGAAAAAAAAATCAATTAAAATAATTTTCAATTCATATTTCCATCTAGCCTGAAAAGACGTTAAAAATTTCTGTTATTCTCTGATGATGATACAGATTCCTTGATAAATTATAACAATCTTGTTGGTGGAAAAATCACATACTTCAGACAAATTAAGATCTTATGGTCAGGAACAGTTCAATTTAGTCAAAATTATATTTATAAACGAAGTTTTTTTGATATTAAAAACCCATCCACTTCATTAAAAATTCTCGATTAATCTGTCAAATTGTAATTTTAAGTGTAAGAAGTTTATTAAAATTATTTCAAATTACGAAATTTGACATATGCAAAATTGAGGTTTTAAAAGTAAAAAATTCAATTTGTGTTACATGTGTTATATTAAAATGATGTTAAAAATTATTATATATTAAGAAATACTTCATATTGAATATAATGAAGTTAAATTAAAAGAATTATATTCCATTATAATATAATAGTTTGAACTTTGTGAAGGAGACAGAACCTCCGTTCTGCTCCATTTTTGTGTTTGACATCGAGATAGAAACGAATAGGAATTAGCGGATTCAAACAGATAGAAATTTTGTATCCGGTTGAATGAGCACTTTGCATCCTTTTCAATCATGTTCTATCCTTCGTTCGATTTTTAAATCTTTATCGATTTGAATAATTTGTAATACGTGAAGTGGAATTTAATCCGCCCCTATCCGTTTCAGTCCGAACTTTTTTAGCCTTATCTATCCGTGAGATGTTATCCTATTTATCCGTTTTAATCCGTCTTTAACGAAAAATATTCTATCCTCATGAATCCTTTTTAATCCATCTTCAATTAAAAATAATCTACCATATAATATGATTTTGTAACAAAATACTTGCATTTTGAACAAAATATTGAAATTTTCAACAAAATAATAACATTTTCCACAAAATACTGGAATTTTCAACAAAATAATTGAGTTATCCACAAAATCATTGAATTTTCAACCTAAAAACATGAATTTTCAACAAAAAAGTGCAATAGTTGATATTTCAGCCAAAAAACATGAAATTTCGTCTATTTTCAACCAAAGAGATAAACCTTCTTTCTAACAAAAAAAAATGTCAACAAAGTAGTACAGCTTGTACCCACGCAGTTGAATTTTCAGTCAAAAAAGATCAATTTTCAACAAAATAGTTCAACTTTCAACCAAAGAGATGAATTTTCAACTAAAAATAATGAATCTTCAACGAAAAAGTGATTTCTCAACAAAGTCGTTTAACCAAAATTTTAAAATAAAATAGTTGAATCCTCAAGCAAACAAGATTAATTTTCAAACAAACCATTGCATTTTTATTTAAAAAAATGAAATTTCTACTAAAATAGATGAATTTTCAAATTAAAAAAAAAAATTTGAAAAAGATTGTATTTTCATCCAAAAGAGATTTTAATTTGACTTTTCAACATTTAAATATGAGTTTTAAATAAGAAGTAAATTTTCTTCGAATATACTTGAATTTTCAACAAAACAGTTGAATTTTTATCCAAAAAGAATGAATTTTAAACAAACTTATTAAATCTTCAGCCAAATCGTTGCATTTTTATCCAAGAAAGATGAAATTTCTACAAAAGCGGATGAATTTTCAAATCAAATTTAAAAAAAATTTGAATTTTCATTATAAAAAAGATTTTAGGTCGACTATTCAACATTAAAATCTGAGTTTCAAACAAGAAGACAATTTTTTACAAAGATACTTGATTTTTCAACCCAAAAAGACGAATTTTCAACAAAACAGTTGAATTTTTAACCAAAAAGGATGACTTTTTAACTTTAACTTTAAATTATCAAAAAAGATTAAATTTCTACTAAAACAGATTAATTTTTAAATTAAGTAAATAAATTTTCGAATAAATAGTTGAATTTTCATCCAAAAAAGATTTCAGTTGACTTTTCAACACCAAAATATGAATTTTAAACCACAAGTAAATTTTCTATGAAGTAGTTGAATTTTCAACCAAAAAGAATGACTTTTTAACAAAACTGTAAAATTTTGAAACAAATAATAAATTTTATAGCTAAGAAGATAATCTTCAGGAGAAAAAATTTGCGAAGAAAAAGTAATATAAATATAAATACAAGGCAAATAAATTACTAACAAGAGTATTATTTCAGGGTTACCGCAAAACTTCATTTTAAAAATTCCCTAATCTTCCCCTGATTAATTTTTCATTTTCTCTGACCATTATTAATTAAATAGCACAATCTCAAACTTGTAACATTTTTAACCTAGAATCTTTTATAAACGGAATAAAAGAATTTCAAATTAAAATTGAAATATTTCAAATTTATTCTGCTTGACAGTTATTTGAAGTTTTTTTTGCAAATTCAACTGTTTTGTTAAAAATTCGTCTTTTTGGATTAAAAATTTAACTCTTTTCGTATAATATTAACCTTTTGTTTAAAATTCATATTTTGTTGCTGATAAGTCAACTGAAATCTTTTTTGGATGAAAAATATTTTTTCTGAAAATTTGTCTTTTTAATTTAAAAGTTCATCTTTTTTTAGTAGAAATATTGCACCTATCTTGGACAAAAATGCAATTGTTTTGTCAAAAATTCAACTATTTCCTAGAAAATTAACTTTTTGTTTAAAATTTGTATTTTTCTGTTGAAAAGTCTATTGAAATCCTTTTGGTTGAAAATTTAACAATCTTACTAAAAAGTCATACTTTTTGGTTGAAAATTGTGCTGTTTTGTTGAAAATTTAACTATTTTGTAGAAAATTCACTTTTTGGTTACATTTAATATTTTGGTGTTGAAAAAAGAACTGAAATCTTTTCTGGACGAAAATTCAACTATATTTGAAATTTTTTTTTTAATTAAAAATTCATTTGTTTTAAGAGAAATCTCATCTTTCTTGGATGAAAATGCAACTATTTGGTTAAAATAAAACTATTTTGTTAAAAATTCATCCCTTTTGGTTGAAAAAATTCGTCTTTTTGGATGAAAAATTCAATTTTGTTCGTAGAAACTTATTTTTTGTTAAAAAATTTATTTTTTGATCTTGAAAAGTCAACTGGAATCTTTTCTGTGTGACAATTCAACTTTTTTTTTGAATTTTTTCAAAAATAAAAATTCATCTGTTACAAGAGAAATTTCATCTTCTTTGGATAAAAATTCAACTATTGTGTAGAGAATTCAACAATTGTGTTAAAAAGTCATTCTTTTGGAGTAAAAATTCGTCTTTTTGGATTGAAAATTCAATTTTTTTGTAGAAACTTATTTCTTGGTTAAAAATTCATATTTTGATCGTGAAAAGTCAACTAAAATGTTTTTGAACAAAAAATTCAACTATTTTTTTGAATTTATCTTTTGGATTTATAAATTCATCCGCTTTGGTAGAAATTCCTTTTTTGTATGAAAATGCAACTTTTTGGTTAAAAATTATTATTCTTTGCTTGAGTATTCAACTATGTTGTTTCAATGATTTGGTTGAATCACTTTGTTAAGAAATCATTTTTTTTAAGAGTTATATTTTTAGTTGAAAATTTATCTCTTTGGTTGAAAGTTTAACTATTTTGTTGAAATAGTTTAAAATTATTTTAAATAATTTTTTTCTGAAAAAAGATCTTTTCTTTTCGCTCTGCTGGGAATCGAACCACAGAAATACTGATTTCCGGCCAGATGCTTTCCCATTAAGCTACTAGAGAGTAGTAGTTATGTGGTTCGATTCCCAGCGGAGCGAAAGGAAAAGATATTTTTTAAGATATTTTTTATTTCATAGCTCCATCTAGTCTGAAAAGACGTTGAATATTGTATGTTATTCTCTAATGATAATACAGATTCCTTGAAAAATTTGATTTGTACCATCTCACAAAATAATGTGTGTATTTCTGAAAAAAGTTTCTTCTCTCGATCTCTCTAGTAGCTCAATGGGAAAGCACCTGACCGGAAATCAGTAGTTCTGTGGTTCGATTCCCAGCGGAGCGAAAGGAGATCTTTTTTCAGAAAAAAAAAAGTATTTAAAATAATTTAATGGTGGTTGTCCGCATTTGGTCGTTGGATTCTTGTTTTTATTTTCAGGAATTCTATACATTAACTTGAGTATTGGATGTTAAAAAGGATTTTGAATTTGTTTTTAATCTAATTTAAAATTCGCAAGTTTTAGTTTTTTTCTCGTTTCTCCAAATTTGAGACCAATATTCGATACTATTTAAATAATCAACATAAAAGATTATTAAGTAATAATTTCTCGATTTGAAGTTTTCTGTTTGGAACAATACTAACAGTGACATTAAATCAAAGGAAAATTAATGAGCTTGTTTTACGGTGCCGTAACTGTCACACATGCTTGCTTTAACCTCCCTGTTAGCACAGAACACACGGCGCGATGCGTACATTTCGCTGACAGCGGGCATAAGTCGTAAATTTGAAGAGCATGCCGATACTGCCTTGTGCTTCTGACTTGGAAAATTTGCATCGAGCATCCAATGCCTATCCATTCGAAAAATTGCTCATTCAGTAAGAAACTGGGCGATTATAGTCAAAGGTTGATAGTAATGAGTCTAAGTCATTCTCGTTACGAATAAGTGAATCTTCACTTATTTGCTAATTTTTTTAATTGTTAATGTTTGCGATAGTAAGGATTAATATTTGCAGAATTAACAGGAATTTTGACTCAATTTCAATCTACGAGCCTTACTTTTAATCTTTCTGATTCAAAACCCTACTTTGAGGCTGTAAAGCCTCTCTGACTTTATTCTGAATCCTTGTAACCTACAGTTGTCAAACTCCAGACCCTACTTCGACGATTTTTCACTTCTCCTTTAATGCTGACCCTATTTTGAATGTTTTCAGCTTTCAGTCTTTGAACGCAATATTATACTTCAATCCTTTACAATCTCTCTAACCCTATCTTGAATCTTCAGAACGTACAGTCATCAAACTCAAAACCCTAAATTGACAATATTTTACCTCTTCTTTGATGCTGACCCTATTTTGAATCTCTTGAGCCTACAGTATTTGAATTCAAGATTCTATTTCAATGCAGTAAAATTTCTCTGACCCTATCTTGAATCTTTAGAACCAACAGTTGTTAAACTCCAGACCCTACTTCGACGATGTTTCACTTTTCCTTTAATGCTGACCCTATTTTGAATATTTTCAGCTTTCAGTCTTGGAACGCAATATTCTACTTTAACCCTTCAAAATCTTTCTAACCGTATCATGAATCTTTAGAAACTACAGTTGTCAAACCCCAGACCCTACTTCGACGATGTTCCACTCCTCCTTTAATGCTGACCCTATTTCGAATATTTTCAGCTTTCAGTCTCTGAACGCAATATTCTACTTTAATCCTTTAAAATCTCTCTAACCCTGTCTTGAATCTTCAGAACGTACAGTCATCAAACTGACGATATTTCACCTCTTCTTTGATGCTGACCCTATTTTGAATCTTTTTAGCTACAGTTTTTGAGTTCAAGATTCTACTTCAATAAAGTAAAATTTCTTTGACCCTATTTTGAATCTTTAGAACCTACAGTTGTCAAACTCCATACCCTACTTCGACGATGTTTCACTCCTCCTTTAACGCTGACCATCTTTTGGATATTCTCAGGCAAAAGCCTTTAAACTCAATATTCTACTTCAATTCTTCAAAATCTCTCTAACCCTGTCTTGAATCTTCAGGACGTACAGTCATCAAACTCAAACCCCTAAATTGACGATATTTTACCTCTTCTTTGATGCTGACTCTATTT
>CAKNYM010053056.1:61073-75955 GCA_932195095.1 Andricus curvator | reverse complement strand
TTTGAACGCAATATTATACTTCAATCCTTTACAATCTCTCTAACCCTATCTTGAATCTTCAGAGCGTAGTCATCAAACTCTAAACCCTACATTGACGATATTTTACATCTTCTTTGATGCTGACCCTATATTGAATCGTTTTAGCCTACGGTCTTGGATTTGAAGTTTGTACTTCAATACTGTAAGATCTTCAGAACCTATTTTGAATGTTCAGAACCTACATTTGAAAAACTTAAAACCCTACTTCTGACCGACAGAAAATATTCTACTTTAATCCTTCAAACTCTGTCCGATTCTATTTTGAATCTTTAGAACTCACAGCTGACAAACTCAGGATCCTACTTTGACGATGTTCCACCTCTCCTTTAATACTGACCCTATTTTGAATCTTTTTAGCCAACAGCCTTTGAACTCAATATTCTATTCATTTTCTTTAAAATCTCTCTAACCCTATTTTGAATCTTTAGAACCAACAATTGTCAAACCCCAGACCCTACTTCGACGATGTTTCACTTCTCCTTTGATGCTAACCCTATTTTGAATATTTCAGTTTTCAGTCTTTGAACGCAATATTCTACTTTAGTCATTTAAAATCTCTCTGACCCTGTCTTGAATCTTCAGAACGTACAGTCATCAAACTCAAAACCCTAGATTGACGATATTTTACCTCTTCTTTGATGCCGACCCTATTTTGAATCTCTTCAGCTACAGTTTTTGTGTTCAAGATTCTACTTCAATACAGTAAAATATCTTCGACCCTTTTTGAATCTTTGAAACCTACAGTTGTCAAACTCTAGACCCTAACTTTTTATGCTGACCCTACATTGAATCGTTTCAGCCTACGGTCTTGGATTTCAAGTTTGTACTTCAATGCTGTAAGATCTTCTGAACCTATTTTGAATCTTCAGAACCTACATTTGCAAAACTCAAAACCCTACTTCTGACCTTATTTTGAATAGTCTTAGTCTACAGTCTTTGAATTTAAGATTCTAAATGACGCTCTTAAACCTCTCTGATCCTATTTTAAATCTTAAGAACCTATAGTTATCAAAGTCGAAACCCCAGATTAACGATGTTTTACCTCTTCTCCAATGCGGACCCTATTTTGAATCGTTTTAGCCTACAGAAAATATTCTACTTTAATCCTTCAAACTCTCTCGGACCCTTTTTTCAATCTTTTGAACCCACAGCTGACAAACTCAAGATCCTACTTTGACGATGTTTCACCTCTCCTTTAATACTGACCCTATTTTGAATCTTTTTAGCCAACAGTGTTTGAACTCAATATTCTACCTCAATTCTTTAAAATCTCTCTAACCATATCTTGAGTCTTATGATCCTACATTTTTCAAACTCAAAACTCTACATTGACGATATTTTACCTTTTCTATGATGCTAACCCAATTTTGATTCCCTTTAAAATAAATTCTTTAAATTCAAGATTCTACTATAATCTTGTAAAATCTCCGTGATCCTATTTTTAGTCTTTAGAACCTGCAGTTGTCAAATTTGAAATCCTACTTTGATGATGTTGAACCTCTCATTTAAGGCTGACCCTATTCTGAACCTTTAAAACCTAAAGTTGTCAAACTCAATACCCTAAATTTTTAATGCTACTCTTATCTTAAATCGTTTGAGCCTGCAGGTTCGGAGTTGAAGATTCTACATCAGTGCAATAAAATCTATCTGACGTTATTTTGAATCTTTGGAACCTACAGTTGTCAAACTGTCGTCAAATTGACGATGTTTCACCTCTCCCTTAATGCTGACCCTATTTTGAATCTGTTCAGCCAACAGCCTTTGAACTCAATATTCTACTTCAATTCTTTGAAATTTTCCTAACCATATCTTGAATCTAATGATCCTACAGTTTTCAAACTCAAAACCCCACATTGACGATGTTTCACCTCTCCTCTAATGCTGACCCTATGTTGAATCTTTCCAGCTAACAGTCTTTGAATCTCAATATTCTACTTCAATTCTTTAAAACCTCTCTAACCGTATCTTGAATCTTATGATCCTACAGTTTTCAAACTCAAAACCCTACATTGACGATATTTTACCTTTTCTTTTATGCTAACCCTATTTTGAATACCTTTAACCTACAGTCTTTAAATTAAAGATTCTACTATATAAGCTTGTAAAATCTCTTTGATCCTATTTTGAGTATTTAGAACCTGCAGTTGTCAAATTTGAAATCATACTTTGATGATGTTTAACCTCTCCTTTACTGCTGACCCTATTTTTAATCATTAAAACCTACAGTTGTCAAACTCAAGACCCTACATTTTTAATTCTAATCTCATCTTAAATCGTGTTAGCCAACAGGCTTGGAGTTCAAGATTCTACTTTAATGCAGTAGAATTTCTCTGACCCTATTTTGAATCTTTTTACCCTAAAGTCTTGAAATTCAAAATTCTACTCGAATTCTGTAAAATCTCTTTGACCCTTTCTTGAATCTTTGAACTGTTTTTAAGTGCTTATTTTTACAATTATTGTTCTTGTCAAAACTATTTTACTTCAATATATTTTTATCTAACTTTGTGTCCAACTCTTCTCCTAACAAAGAAAATCAATAAACTGAAGAAAAAGTGCTTTGTTTGCTGCAGGAATGTACACTCTGGAGAGGCATCTTCACGATTATGAAGTGGTGTTTCCCCGAAAGGTGACGCTGAGAGGTGACCTGATTTCTCACAATGTAACCCATCGTCATGATGAGGATGGGGACGGGGACGGAAACGGTGATCTGCATTTCCGCCTGCCTCGAGGCGGGACTGAATATCACCTCCACTTGACACCGGCCAACGACTTTATTAGCCCCCGAATGATCGTCGAGAGGCGGAAGAGGGACATCCACGTTCGCCACGCGGTGAAAAATCATTCCAGCAAATGCCATTACCGTGGATACATTCGGGGACAGGACAATTCCCGTGTTGCCCTGTCGGCTTGTGACGGTCTGGTGAGTTTTGCCTACCTTTTCATCTACCACACCCTATGCTCTACTTTTTAAAATAATGTCCAGCGGAAGTGAGGGCAAGATTGCGAAATTGATAGTTTTATTAAGATTTTGCAGTTGTAAACAAATTTCAGGCCACCCGATAAGAGTCAAATTTAATAAGTTCTGAATGAAACAGAAATTATATTCTTCTTCAACACCCAACTTAACGAAATTCTTGAAAATTGAAAAACCGAGAATCCAGCTGTCGAATTTAGACAAGACACTCTTACATGTCTCCTCTCAAATTAAAAGCAAAATTTAAAAAAAGGAAAACTCAAAATCATATTACTTCCTTTTTCTCTCGTCTTTTTTTCTTCCTCATAGAGGAAGCTTTGTAATGGTAACATTTTCCAAAAGTTTTGAATTCATATAATTAAACGTTCCTCAATTGAAAATTGTCTAATACAATGTTCTAAGTGATTGTCCGAATGTGTGTGTGTGTGTGTGTGTGTGTGTGTGTTTGGATCTCACACCTTTTTGTGAACACGATAACTTAAAAACGGTCGCAGATAAATTAATTAAATTTGGAGGGTTTATTTTTCCCACTAATATCTTGAAAATGACCAAAGGATTTCTAAAAATATTTGTTGCATTTTTTTTTAGCACTCAATAATATTTTAAAAATCTGTTTTTTATAGTCAAACTTTTTTCATTAGCATAATTCAAATTTGATGCAAGGATATAAAAGATTCCTTGTTTCGAGACGAATCGATTGACCTATAATATTAATACATTTGATTAGAGAGTAAGGAAGTTATCGTCATTTATAGTATATTTAAAATCGATTTTTATAGTAACAATTCTTTCTTCCTTATAATTTAAAGTTGATACGAGAATAGAAAATATGTGTTGAATTGATTGACCTATAATATTAATACATTTTATTGAAGAGTAAGGAAGTTATCGTCATTTATATTATATTTAAAATCGATTTTTATAGTAACAATTCTTTCTTCCTTATAATTTAAAGTTGATACGAGAATAGAAAATATGTGTTGAATTGATTGACCTATAATATTAATACATTTTATTAGGGAGTAAGGAAGTTATCGTCATTTATATTATATTTAAAACCGATTTTTATAGTAAAAAATTTTTCATCCTTATAATTTAAAGTTGATGCGAGAATAAAAAAGATGCATTGAATCGAGACGAATCGATCGACCTATAATATTGATATATTTTATTGAAGAGTAAGAAAGCTATAGTAATGCATAATATCTGAAAATACGGTTTTTTATAGTAAAACTTTTTTCTTCAACATAATTCAAAGTTGATGCAAAAACAAAAAAGATTTCTTGGTTCAATACAAATCGATTGACCTATAATATTAATTCCTTTTTATTAAAGAGAAAGGAATTTATTGCCATTCATATTATATTTAAAATCCATTTTTATAGTAAAAAATTTTTCATCCTTATAATTTAAAGTTGATGCGAGAATACAAAAGTTGTTTTGAATCGAGACGAATCGATTGATACGGATACATATTGATTGATTGATATTTATATTGATACATTTTATTGGAGAGTAAGAAAGCTATAGTAATGCGTAATATCTCAAAATACGGTTTTTTATAAAAAAACTTTTTTCTTCAACATAATTCAAAGTTGATGCAGAAACAAAAAAGATTCCTCATTTCGAGACAAATCGATTGACCTATATTATTAATACATTTTATCAAAGAGTAAGGAAGTTATCGACATTTATATTATATTTAAAATCGATTTTTATAGTAAAAAATTTTTCATCCATATAATTTAAGGTTGATGCAAGAACACAAAAGATGTGTTGAATCGAGTCGAATCGATTGACCTATATTATTATTACATTTTATTGAAGAGTAAGGAAGATATCGTCATTTATATTATATTTAAAATCGATTTTTAAAGTAAAAATTTTTTGATCCTTATAATTTAAAGTTGATGCGAGAATAGAACAAATGTGTTCAATCGAGACGAATCGATTGACCTATAATTTTGATACATTTTATTGATGTGTAAGAAAACTATAGTAATGCAGAATATCTGAAAATACGGTTTTTTATAGTAAAACTTTTTTCTTTAACATAATTCAAAGTTGATGCATGAATATAAAAGATTCCTTGGTTCGAGACAAATCGATTGACCTATAATATTAAGACATTTTATGAAATATTAAGAAAGTTATGGTCATTTATATTATATTAAAAATCGATTTTTATAGTAAAAATTTTCTCATTGTCATAATTTAAAGTTGATGTGAGAATATAAAAGATGTGTTGATTCGAGACGAATCAATTGACCTATGATATAAATACATTTTATTGAAGAGTAAGGAAGTTACCGTCATTTATATTATATTTAACATCGAGATTTATAGTAAAAATTTTTTCATCCTTATAATTTAAAGTTGATGCGAGAATAGAAAGGATGCATTGAATCGAGACGAATCGATTGTCCTATAATATTGATACTTTTTATTGAAGAGTAAGAAAGCTATAGTAATGCATAATATCTGAAAATAAGGTTTTTCATAGTAAAAATTTTTTCTTTAATATAATTCAAAGTTGACGCGAAAATAAAAAAGATTCCTTGATTCGAGACAAATCGTTTGACCTATAATATTAATACATTTTATCAAAGAGTAAGGAAGTTATGGTCATTTATATTATATTAAAAATCGATTATTATTGTAAAAATTTTCTCATTCTCATAATTTACAGTTGATGTGAGAATAGAAAAGATGTGTTGAATCGAGACAAATCGATTGACCCATAATATTAGTACATTTTGTTAAAGAGTAAGGAAGCTATCGTCATTTTTATTATATTTAAAACCGATTTTTATAGTAAAAATGTGTTCATCCTTATAATTTGAAGTTGATGCGAAAATAGAAAAGATGTGTTGAATCGAGATGAATCGATTGACCTATATTGTCGATACATTTTATTGAACAGTAAGGAAGCTATAGTAATGCATAATATTCGAAAAAACGGTTTTTTATAGTAAAATTTTTTTCATTAACATAATTCCAAATTGATTTAAGAACGAAAAAGATTCCTTGATTCAAAGAAAATATTAATGCATAAATTATTTAATAATTAATTAATTGATAATAATTAATAATTAATTAATTATAATTATGTTTATTGAAGATTAAGGAAGTTATGCTCATTTATAATATTTGAAACATCTGTTTCAAGCAGAAAAACTTTCTCCGTCGACATAATTTAAAGTTGATGCATGAATAGAAAAGACTTTTTGATCATAAATTTTCAAATAAAATAATTCTTACATACAATTTTTGTGAAAAAATCATAAAGCTGGGAAAGGGATAGGGTGCTATAGAACTTGCCCCTTCCCTTTTCCAGCTCGAAAAATTACCATTTCAAATGCAACATTTGATTTGTCTGTTTTGTCATTGTATTTTAAAATTTGTTTTGTATTATTTTGTGATATTGTATTTTTTGTAATCTTCTATGGTTAAATTAATAAAAATTAAAACTTTAGTTTGTCTATTATATGAAAAATAAGTAATGCTTCCTCTATGAGGAAGCAAATACATTTGCGAATTCACAGCTAGTTATTATTCTTTAAATCACAATCAAAAAAACATTTACAATAATATAATAACATTTCGTTACTCAACACCCTTTTCAAGACAATAAAAACCAATTTTTCAGCAAATCAAACCCCAAAGGAAACCACTAAATTTAGGGGGATATACATCAAAACACGTATTTCCCATTAGAAAAAAAGATTTTTTTGTAAATTTTATTCAGAATCCCCAATATCACCTGAATCGAGTTGAAACTCAACAGTTCTTTCCACAATTAGCCATAGAATACGAATAAAATATTACTTTTCCAACATCAGCCTATAAGTCTGTTTTATAGGGTCCCAAAAACAAACCATTAAGTGATGAAATGGTTTTTGCGAGTTTTTGGCACTAATTCTAATTTTGTTGCGGTTTTTTAATGCAAATTGTTTCTGATACTTGAAACACTACTTGATACTGATAAATCAATGTTCACATAAATTGTTTAAACAATTTAATATTGTTTTTAACAATTTTCTCTTAGAATGGAGATAGAAAGTCGCGGTTTTTTCCAAAATTGTCCACTTTTTGTTCAATTCTCAATTAGCGAAAGGTAAATAGTTCATTAATGTTAACAAACATGATATTTCAAACAATTTATTATTATTGTTATTAATATTATGTTTGTATGATGCTAGAAGTTGCGGGGTTTTTTCCTGAAATTTTCAACTTTTTGTTCACTTTTCACTCGAAGTAAGTTAATATTCAATTCAATATAGCAAAAATAATTCTTTAAAGAAATAATTATTGTCTATAGCTATCTTCTACATTAATACTAGATAGTTGCAATTTTTTCTGAATTTTTTAACTTCTGTCCATTTTTCAATTAGAGTGAAGTAACAATTAATTCAAGTTAACAAAAATAATTGTTTAAACAATTGATTATCATTGTTAATAATATTCTCTTTGCTTAATGGTAGAAAGTTGCGGTTTTTTTCTGAAATTTTTAACTATTTATCTATTTTTCACTTGGAGTTACTTAATAATTATTTAGGTTAAGCAAAAATAATTGTTTAAACAAATTATTATTGTTAATAACTATCTTCATATATATTAATGCCAGATAGACAATAATGAATTGTTAAGAAATTTTATTTTAATCATAATTAGCGCCAAAAACTCGCAAAACCCATTGTTTTACTTATGGGGTTTTTTTGGATCCTATAAAACAGACTTATGGATGTGATATTTAAAAAGTAATATTTGATTCGTATCTTAGGGCTCATTTTTAAAAGAAATTTTGGGTTTCAACTCAATTCAGCTAATATTGGGGATTCTGAATACAATTTACAAAAACGTCTTTTTTTCTTATGGGAAATACGTGCTAAACTTTTTTTTAAATGTATTTATTTTTGTGTGGATTCGAAAAAAATTCCGACATTACCCATAAAAATTCAAGAAAAAAAATTTTTTGGTCCACCCTAGTTAACACTCAACATTTTTCTTCACAATTAGTCATAGAATAGGAATCAAAAATTACTTTTTGAATTTCACCACCACAAGTATCTTTTATAGGTTCCCGAGGAAAACCAAAATTTGTGAAAAATGGGGGTTTGCGAGTTTTTGGCGCTAATTATTATTTTCTTGTGGTTTCTTTTATTACAAATTGTTTCTAATACATGAAAGATTACTTTTTACTAATAATTAGAGGTTTAAATGAATTTTTTAAACAATTTATTATTGTTTATAATAATTTTCTCTTAAAAAAGAATTAGAGAGTCGTAGTTTTTTCTTAATTCTTCAACTTGCTTACAACTGTTTAGTTAGAGCGAGCCAATAATCAATTAGATTTTAAGAAATAGTTGTTAACAAAAGTAATTATTTAAACAAATTATGATTGTTTATAATCATCTTCTCCTATAGTAATGGTAGATAGTTTCGGATTTTTTTAGAAATTATTAACTTTTTGTGCACTTTTCATTGATTGAGATAATCATTAATGTAAGTTAATAAACATAATTCTTTAAACAATTTTTTATCATTTTCAATAATATTCTCTTTGAATAATACTAGAAATTTGCAGTTGTTTCTTAAATGTTAAACTTTTTGTCCACTTTTCACTTAGAGCGAGATAAAGATAATTAGAATTTAACAAACATGATTGTTTAAACAAATTATTATTGTTAATAACTATCTTCTCCTACAGTGATGCTAGATAGTTGTGGGTTTTTCTGAAATTTCCCACTTTTTATCAACAGTTCACTTAGATTGTGGTAATAATTCATTTAAGTTAACAAAAATAATCGTTTAAACAATTTATTATTATTTTAAATAATAGTATCTTTGAATAATTCTAGAAAGTTGCGGTTTCTTCTGAAATTTTCAACTTTTTTCCACTTTTCACTAAAAGCAATATGAAGAATAATCAAATTTAACATACACAATTGTTCAAATAAATTATTATTGTTAATAACTATCTTCTCCCATAGTAATGGTAGATAGTTACGGTTTTTTCTGAAATTTCTATTTTTTTCTATTTATTTTTTGTGAATATATTTTTCTGAAATGAAGCAGGTATTTAAAATATTCTCCCAATTTTCTATAGGAATGATACTGAATGTAAATTTTCCATGAAATAGTTACTGCAAGCGTTTTTATTTGAATTAATAATTATATTGATTATTTGTTCTTAACTAAAAACTCAAAGAAAAGGTGAAAATTTCATAAAAATCCGCAATTTTCTAGCATTACTCTAAAATAATGTCATTAAAAATAATAATAAATTGTTTAAACAACTATTTTTATTCTATTCTGTAAAATTCTATTGTATTCTAAATTAATTATCATCTAACTCTGATTGAAAAATGGAAAAAAGTGGAAAATTATCGAAAAAACTGCTACTTTCTAGCATTATTCTAAGAGAATATTATCATATATAATGATAAAATATTCAAACAATAATTTAGGTTGAATTTAATCGATTATTGATTTGATCTAACTGAAAAATTGAAAAAAATCGCGACTTTCTAGCTCTATTCTAAAATAAAATTGCTAAAAACAATAATAAATTGTTTGAACAATTCATGTAAACATTTAGTTATCAGTATAAAGTACTATTTCATATATATTAGAAACAATTTGTATTTAAGAACCGGAAAAAAATCCGAATTAGCGCCAAAAACTCGCAAACCCCAATTTTTCACTAATGGGGTTTTTCTGGGAACCTATAAAATAGACTTGTGGGGGTGATATTTGAAAATTAATTATTTATTAGTATTCTATATCTAATTGTGAAGAGAAATGTGAAGTTTCAACTCGATTCAGCTAATATTGACGATTCTGAATAAAATTTACAAAAATGTATTTTTTCCGTATGGAAAATACGTGTTTACCTTAATGGGGATTGTTTAACTTTTAAATATTATTTTTTTCAAACAAAAAAAACACATTTTTCTCGTAGATTCGAACAAATTTTCGGGCGATATTCATGAAAAATCGAAAAAAAATGTGGACCACCTTTCTATTCATTCTGACATACGTAAACTATAAATTTATTTATAAAAATTGTTCAAATTATTGTCAAACAGCAGCTATTCTTAACTCATCCCAATTAGGCATTAATTTTTCTCATATTTTATATAAAAACTATAAATTTCAAGCAACTAATTATTGCTAATCACAAAAGAATGGATTGTGTTCATTAATTTGTTTGAAACATTATTAACAATTGTTTTCTTACTCTAACCTATTAAAAATTATTTCACTGACTTAAGCTCTTCTTTAGACAATTTGAAGATTAAAAAAAGGTACACTCAACCCTCGATATAAGACCGGCTTCAGACATGGCTTGCCTTGGCCTTGATTCCAAATCGGGGGAATCCAAAAGTAAGGTTGCCTGAATCATTTCTGTTGGATTTGGACGCATGACGCGACCTGATGCAACTAACGCGAAGAGAGTGCGGCCCTCGAGTTGTTCGTCACGCTTGACAGAGCACATCCTCTCTTTTGGCCCCACGGCTCCTCTCATCACGAAACTGCGGAGGCCATCAGTTCTAGGGATATCGTAAACCGGGGGGTCTTATATCGGGAGATGAGTGTACATCGCAAAAGTTAGGAAAAAAATATTGTTTATTTTGTTGTTAAATAAAAAAAATTTGTCACATTGTGCGGCAGTATAGATCCTGGTAAATATCAAGGCAGGTTTTTCCAGAAAAAGGCTCCTTCGAAAATGTTTATCACTCCGGCGCGGTACTATCGCAACTCAGACTTAACGTTCCGGCTCGATCCTCTTCTTCGCGTTTGCGATAAATCGCGACGTACTTAGGCAGATAGGTACGGCACCTATAGACAGGTAAATACGGCTGTAACGTAATCCGAGCATGCTCGAGCTCAATCTAATTTTACCAAAGGGATTTTCCCCGGAAGTACTGCTCTTGAAAGTCAATAATAAAGAGCTCGTCGCTCAAAAGGGCTTCGAAGATCGTAAACGAGCTTTGAGTTCGAGAGAGTTATACGAGTACGTATCTTCTCTCCGCTTTTTGCGGCTCTGCTTTAACGAAGCGGCAAGATTCCATCTCGATAGTAAATCGACTGACTGAATTAGCGGCGATGCGAGGAAATCTCGAGTAATGAAAAGGTACGTGGGCTAGTATACGTCAGAAATACCAGGATCCGCAAGTGGTCGTTCGATTTTAATGAAATTTAAAAAAATTATAGTGTTATATAAGAGACATGTCGTTCTCGAAGGATTTTTAAAAAAATTTGAAAATTACGGGTGTTAGACCATTTTGAATTTCGGCATCACATTTTTTTTAAGTCAGGGTCCGGATGCAGTGAAGGCATCCCCTTATTGCATCCGGACCCTCGCTCGAAAACGCTAAAAAGTATTGTCCAAGCGTCTCGTGATATTCAAATTTCAAAGTTAAAACAAAAATGTAAATACGGGTTTTGTAGATAGTGACAAGACTGAAATTTTTTCTATTGGAAGTTTTTTTCCGATAAACATTTTTAATTATGAAATTTAAAGAGTAAAATAAATGATCACCTAAATTCAGTTGTTATTTGAAACATAAATTGTCATAACTGAGCCAAATATTGTTGAAACTGTTTGAAATTCGGTATGAGCACGCATCATACTCTAGCAATGCCTACAAAATAAAGAAAAAATCAAAGCTGCTTCTCCTTTGATAATAATTAATTGTAAATTGAGACCGATGGGTAACCGTGTTTTTTTAGTTTCACCGACAAAAAAAAATCCAAGAAAATTCAAAGTTGAAAAAAATTTCAGTGAGGCATTTGTTCCTAACTATTCAGGTGAAATTGCTGGAATTTTTTTAATTGTTTCATTGAAAATTGACGAAATTATTTATTTTATAAGAAAGTATACTATGCCTCCGGCGATAGCTCCGTGTGCATTAGGGTGGTTCAAAAATGCATTAGAATTTTTTTTTCGAATTTTCATGCATATCGCCGTTTTTTCAAATATTTTCCACTTTTTGTCCAATTTTCAATTAGAGTGAGGTAATATTTAATTATTGTTAACAAACATATCTGTTTCAAAGAATTATTTTTATTATTATTGTGAATAATATTCTCTTTGAATAATGTTAGAAATTGTGGTTTCTTCTGAAATTTTCAACTTTTTGTCCACTTTCCACTTGAAGTGAGTTAATATTTAATTAAATTCAGCAAAAGTAATTGTTTGAACAAATTATTATTGTTTATAGCTATCTTCTTCTATATTAATACTAGATAGTTGCAGTTTTTTCTGAAATTTTCAACTTTTTGTCCACTTTACACTTGAAGTAACTTAATATTTAATTCAAGTTAACAAAAATGGATGTTTAAATAATGTTTTATTATTGTTAATAATATTCTCTTTGCTTAATAGTAGAAACTTGTGTTTTTTCTGAACTTTTTAACTTTTTACTATTTTTTACTTAAAGTGACTTAATAATTAATTAAATTCAGCAAAAATAATTGTTT
The DNA here is from genome assembly GCA_932195095.1 of Andricus curvator. Lineage (NCBI taxonomy): Eukaryota > Metazoa > Arthropoda > Insecta > Hymenoptera > Cynipidae > Andricus > Andricus curvator. The sequence continues at coordinate 63,453 of CAKNYM010053056.1, read as the reverse complement.
AAATGAATTATTATTGTTTACAACTATCTTCATCTATATTAATGCCAGATAGTTGTGGCTTCTTTCTGGAATTTATAACTTTTCGTTCACTTTTCACTTAGTGAGGTAATAATTAATGCAAGTTAACAAAAATAGTTGTTTAAACGATTTATTATGGTTCATAACTATCTTCTCTTAGATGAGTGCTAGAAAGGTGCGCTTTTTTCTAAAATGCTCAACTTTGATTTGCCTTTTTATTTATGTACAAATAATAAATAAACATTCGAGAGAATCATATTTCCAACAATATCTTTTTTTGAGAATATATTTTTCTGAAATAAAACAGATAATTGAAATATTATTTGAATTTTCTATATGGATCATAGCAAATGTAAATTTTCCATGATGTAGCTACTGAGAGTCTTTTTCTTTGAATTAATATCAATATTTATTATTTGTTCCTAACTTGCATTAGTTATTAACTTTCTAAGTGAAAAGTTGACAAAAAGTTTAAAAACTCAGAAAAAACTACAACTTTCTAGAAATTATCTAAGAAAAGATAATTATGAACAATAATAAATTCTTTGAACAAGTATGTTTGTCAAATTGCATTAATTAATACTTTACTAATTAAGTGAAAAGCTGACAAAAAGTGAACATTTTTTAGAAAAACCGCAACTATCTAGCATTATTACAGAAGATAGTTTTCAACAATAATAATTTGTTTAGACAATTATGTTTGTTGATTTTCAATCATTATTATCATTTAACATAATAATTGTCCAAACAATTAATTTCGTTAACTTTAATTAATTATTCACCTTACTGTAATTCAAAACTGGACAAAAAGTGAAAATCTTTTGCAAAAACTGCAATTTTCTAGCATTATTCAAAGAGAATTAACAATAATAATAATGTATTTGAACAATTATATTTGTTAAAAATAATTAAGTAATATCTTACTTTAATCAAAAATTGGATAACAAGTGGAAATTTTTTGAAAAAACCGCGACTTTTGCACTTCATTCTAAGAGAAAATTAATAAAAACAATGATAAATTGTTTAAACAATTCATGTAAACATTTCCTTAACAGTACAAAGTAGTATTTCATGTATCAGAAACAATCTGAATTATAAAGAACCGCAAAATCATAATTAGCGCCAAAAATTCGCAAAACCCATTTTTTCATAAAACAGACTTACGGGGGAGATATTTAAACAGTAACATTTTATTCGTATTCTACGGCTAATTGTGAAGAGATATTTTGAATCTCAACTCGATTCACCTAATATTGTCGATTCTAAATAAAATTTACAAAAACGTTTTTTTTTCTTATGCCCTGCTTTAACGAAGTTTTAACGATCTCGAGCAATGAAAAGGTACGTGGGCCAGTGTACGTCAGAAATATCAGGATCCGCAAGTGGTCGTTGGATTTTAATGAAATTTGGGGAAATTCTAGTATTATATAAGAGAAATGTCTTTCTCGAAGAATTTAAAAAAAAATCAAAATTACGGGAGTTAGGCCATGTTGAATTTCGGTATCAATTTTTTTTGAATTCAGGGTCCGTATGAAATGAGGGCGTCCCCTTATTGCAACCGGACCCTCACTCGAAATCGCTAAAAAGTATTGTCCAAGCGTCTCGTGATATTGAAATTGTTAAGTTTAAACACATTTTCAAATACGGGTTTCTACACGGAGAAAATTTGTGTGTTAAATTTTACATAACTTAGTTCGGTAAACGGAGGACATTACGGCATTATATTAAAATTTCACTTCCAGTCATGTAAAATGAAATTGGGTAATATTTGCTGTGGAAATATGAATTATTAATATAAATTCATTAAAATTTAATTCCAGATTCAGTAAGAAATAATACAACTAGATAATAAAGATTACCTGACAGTTGGGTAAAATGAGATGTCGATTACCTACCAGTTAGGTAAAATGAGTCGAACTATTAGGTACAGTTTCAATCAAAGAAAACAAAGTCTACCTCTCTAAATGTGTGAATTTTACATCCCAGTCATGCAAAATTTCGTGCACCAGCGAAAAAAAAAACATTCTTGCTACAAACAGATTATGTTGAAGGTCATCCACTATTCCACACATTCTTACACATATAACACAATTCATAAGTATATTGTTGATACATATACACAAGTTAACTTAAACAATTACATTAAATTACAATACATTACATACGGTGTAGTCGCACGCTTTTAACGATATTAACGCTATTAAAAACCGAAAACGCTGTGACGGGTTTCGAACCACCTAAAAGTCCTAAGCTACGTTTAACGCGTTCTATCGCTAAGAAATAAACCTCACGGCTAACCTAACACTTGGAATATCAAAAAAAAAAAAAAAAAAAAAAAAAAAAAAAAAAAAAAAAAAAAAAA
>CAKNYM010053056.1:31560-55880 GCA_932195095.1 Andricus curvator | reverse complement strand
GATCCGAGCGGGGGCAGCACATACATGCTTATCCTGCTATGCCCTTTGTTATTTTAACATTTTGTTAATAAGCGGGCTTCTACATTTGTAGGAAGTAAATAAAAGCATTGGATAATTTTTTATTTTAAATTTTGTAACCTTAAAACTTTAAACTATTCAATTTTCAATATTTTAAATTTTTGCATGATCTACTTTTTAAAGATACTAGAACATTATGCGTGCTATGCGCGCACTAATTACCCTTTCTTTAGAAAAAGAACTCGGTTCATTTTTCAACATTTTTTTATAGATTTTACGGAAAATCTTATATTATTTGAGAACGTTGCACATTATTTACAGAAGTTTCCTTATGATAGCGAGAAAATTCCAGTGGATTCAATATGAGTGACAATTTTTTCCACTTACTTACAATTCTTTCTTTTGGTGGAGAATTAGTTTTTTTATTCAAAATAATTTTTTTTAACTAAAAAGTCAACTAAATTTTGTTTTGAAATTTTTTTATAGACATTTAATCTTTTCGGTAGAGAATTCATTTGTTTCCTTGAAAATTTAAATACTTCTACGAAAATTTAAGTTATTTGCTTAAAAACTTATTTCTCTATCTGAAAATGTAACTAATCTATTTTTTGTTGAAAATTTATCTTTTTTAGTTAAAAATGTATCTATTTTGTTTGAAGTTTGTATTTTTTTGGAAGAAAATTAGCCTTTTTAGTTAAAATTCATGTATTTTATTTAATTTTCTTGGTTAAAAAATAGATTTTTCTTGTTAAAAATTGATTTTTCAAACTAAAAATTTAACTCAATTTCTTATCGAGATTCTTTTTCATACAAATTTAATCTTTTTGGTAAATCATTCATTTGTTTAGTTTAAAATTCATTTTATTTGCTTAAAAACTTATTTCTCTAACTAAAAATTAAATTATTCTATACTTTGTTAAAAATTTATATTTTTCAGTTGAAAATTCATCCATTTAGTGGAAAATTTATCTTTTTTTTTGGTTGAAGATGCAACTATTGGGTTGAAAAGTCCATTAAAAATAAAAAATTTTGATGGAAAATGTATGTATTTTCTTAAAGATTATTGTTTTTTGGTAGAAAATTAATGTTTTTGGTTGAAATTTTTATTTCTTCAGTTGAAAATTACTTTTGAAATTAAAAATTAACTTTTTTAAATAAAAATTTAAAAATTAATTTTTTCAACTAAAAATTTTAATATATTCTATTTTTCGTCAAATTTTTCTTTATAGCTATTACATCTTTTCAGTTCAAAATTCATTTGTTTGGTTAAAAATTTAAGTTCGAAGTCAGTTGTCCAGCGCCGTCCGATGTTTTTCATCACCCGCATCTTTACACGTCAATTTTTAAATATATTCTACTTTTATTTAGTAACTTAATAAGTATTATCTACTGAGAGTAAAGGATAGTCTATATATTTGAATATTTTCTGAAATCCTACAATATCAACCGAAACTTAAAAATGTTAAATTTTTTACCGGGGACTTGGCTTTAAACTTCAGCCCTGAGAATGTTGACGTCCCTAGCGATTCTCATTTTACCTTACTGTTGTGTAATTCCTCTCCTAATGAAAGTGAAAATCTCTTTAAAAATTCTGCAATTTATACTTTCTTCTAAGTGAATCGTTAACATCACACATAAGTAAACTTTATATCATTCATTTAATAAAAATTAACAATACTTTTCGTTATTTTATAATATACTGGTATGGAAATAATACAACCCTTATATCAATTATTACATATCAGAATTTTCACTTCTGGACTTGAAATTTTAGATAACTCTTTTGTATTATTTATATTTCTGTTTTGTATTAAATACTAAAATAATTGTAAACTTTATCTAAATGCAGTAATGTCCTCCATTTACCGAAATAATTGGGTAAATTTTAATATACAAATTTTCTCCGTGTAGGTAATGATAAGACTAATCTTTTTTCAATTTGAAGCTTTTTCCGATAAACATTTCAAATAATAAAATTAAAAAAGTAAAATAATTTATTACCTAAATTCAATTATTATGTGAAACATAAGCAGTCACAACTGAGCCAAATATTGTTGAAACTGTTTAAAATTTGTTATAAACACGCAGCATACTCTAGCAGTTCCTACAAAATGAAGAAAAAATTACAAAAAATTGCAAGTTACATCTTGTTTGCTTATCGTTTGAATTTTAAATAACATATATTAACTTTATTTGCGTTTATAAAGGTTAATTCTACAAAATTAAATGAGATTTTGCTTTTCTAATGTTTAATTATTGCAGATACGATTATACGTGAAGTGGGAGAATGGATAAAATGAGATATCGTGTCACACTGGTGCTTTGTGCAATAATAAAATTTGAGGTTGGGTTGACAGGCCCTGCCGGAAGTAAAAAGATAGAAGTCCTATCTTGTTGAGTAATTTTGAATCTTTATGATAGAAAGAGATAGAGAAAATGTATCCCATTCTATCTCTTTGTCAGTCTAAATACGCGTCTATCTTTTTCAATCCTCTCTTTTCTATCTTATCCTATCCTTTATCTGTCCATGTAAATATTTTTCTATCTCTATCAATCTAAATTCCCACCTATCTTTTTTAATCTCCTCTTTTTTATCTCATCGTATCGTATATCTATCAGCATCTATCTTTTTTCTATCTATTTTTCAATCTAAATTCACGTCTATCTTTTTTAATACCCTCTTCTCTATCTCATCCTATCCTTTGTCTATCCACGTCAATCTTTTTATGTCTCTTTGTCAATTTAAATTCACCTCTACCTTTTTGAAAATCCTCTTTCCTATCTCATCGTATCAAACATCTATCAACGTCTATCTTTTCCTTTCTATTTTTCAGTCTGAATTTACGTCCATCTTTCTCAATGCCTCCTTCTCTATCTCATCCTATACTTTATCTATCCACGTCAATATTCTTCTATCTCTCTGTCAATCTAAGTTCCCATCTATATTTTTTAATTTCCTCTTTTCTATCGCGTCGTATCCTATATCTACCGACGTCTATATTTTTCTATCTATTTTTCATTCTAAGTTCACGACTTTTTTTCCTATCCTCACTTCTTTATCTCATCCTATCCTTTATCTACTGATGTCAATCTTTTTCTATCTCTGTTAATCTAAATTCCCGTCCATCTTTACCAATCCCCTTTTCTCTATCTCATCCTATCCTTTGTCTATTCATTTCAATCTTTTTCTATTTATGTTCATCTAAAATTCCCGTCATCTTTTTCAATCGCCTCTTCTCTATCTTATCCTATACTACATCTAGCAACGAATATCTTTTTCTATCTATTTCCACCTCAACCTGAAGATTTTGCCCGGATAGAGGTAGAAAGACTGAAAAATATAGAATTTGAAGAAAAAGTAAAATTATTCTAGCTGTCCTACTATCTCTCAATGGGTCACTTTGCATTCCCAGAACACTATTTTTTGCTATTCCTAGTCTCAATAATTTTCTGTCTCTTTCTCTACCTTTCGTGACCAAAGATCCTTATCTTTTTCATTACTTTTTGCTATCTCTTTATTATGAATTTGAATCTTTATATATCTCTTTCTATCGTCCGCGATTGAGTACTCTTATAATTTTCTATCCCTAAGAATTCTGGAATCCATCGAAAATCAACGTGACGTTTTAGATTGACAAAGAGATAGAAAACAATAGATATTGACAGATGTAGTATAGGATGATATAGAGAATAAGTGATTGAAAAAGATAGACGGAATTTAGATTAACAGAGAAAGAAAAAGATTGGCAAGAGTAGATAAAGGATAGGATGAGATAGAGAAGATGGGATTGAAAAAGATAAACGTCGATAGACGTAATATAGGATGAGATAAAGAAGAGGAGATTAAAAAACTTTCTACCAAGAGGTAGAAAAATGTTGACCTAGATAGATAAAGGATAGGATGAGATAGCGAAGAGTGTATTGATAAGGATAAACGTGAATTTATATTGACAAATAGATAGAAAAAGATTGACTTCGACAGACAAAGGATAAAATAAGATAGAAAAGAGGGGATTGAAAAAGCTAGAAAGGAATTCAGATTCACAGAGAGATAGAAAAGATTGACGTGGACAGATAAAGGATAGAATAACATAGAAAAGAGGGGATTAAAAAAGATAGAAGGAAATTTAGATTGATAAGGAGATAAAAAAAGGAAGACGTTGATAGGTGTATGATACAATGAGATAGGGAAGAGTATATTGGAAAAGATAGACGTGAATTTAGATTGACGAAGAGATAGAAAAAGATTGACGTGGATATATAAAGGATAGAATTAGATAAAAAAAGGGATTGAAAAAGATAGAAGGAAATTTAGATTGACAGAGAGAGAAAAAAGATTGACGTGGACAGATGAAGGAAAGAATAACATGGAAAAGAGTGGATTGAAAAGGATACAAAGAAATTTATATTGACATGAAAATCAAAAAATATAGACGTTGCTATGTGTAGGATACGATGGGATAGTGAAGAGGAGATTAAAAAACATAGACGGGAATTTAGATTGACGGAAGGTTAGAAAAATATTGACGTCGGTAGATGAAGGATAGGCTGAGATAGAGTATAGGGTATTAAAAAGATAGACATACATTTAGATTTAAAAATAGATAGAAAAACATTGACGTTGATAAACGCAGGATAGGATGGAATAAAATAGAGGAGATTGACAAATATAGACGGGAATTTAGATTGGAAGAGAGATAGAAGAATATTGATGCTGACAGATAATGGATAGGATGAGATAGAGAAGAATGTATTGAAAAAGATAGATGTGAATTTAGATTTAAAAATAAATAGAAAATATATACGCTGATAGATCGAAGAGTTAGGGAAGAGGATATTGAAAAAGATAGACAGCTATTTAGATTGAAAGCGATGGAAAAATATTTACATGAATAGATGAAGGATAGCATAACATAGAGAAGAGGGTGTTGAAAAAGGTAGACGTAAATTTAGATTTAAAAATAAATAGAAAAAGATAGACGTTGATAGATGCAGGATACGATGAGATAGAGAAGAGGAGATTAAAAAAGGTAGATAGGAATTTATATTCACAGTTATAGAAAAATATTGACGTTCCCTGCTAGAAGTAAAAAGATAGAGATCCTATCTTTTTGAATCTCTATGATAGAAAGAGATAGAGAACATGTATCCCATTCTATGTATTTGTTAATCTGAATTTACGTCTATCTTTTTCAATACAGTCTTTTCTATCTCATCTTAAACTACGTCTATCAAAGTCTATCTTTTTCTTTCTCTAAATTTACGCTTATCTTTTTCAATACCCTCTTCTCCATTATACCCTATCCTTTATCTATTCATGTCAATATTTCTCTATCTATGTTAATCTAAATTCCCGTCTATCTTTTTCAGTCTCGTCTTTTCTATCTGATCGTATCATATATCTATCAACGTCTATTTTTTTCTATATATTCTTCAATCTAAATTCACGTCTATCTTTTCCAATACATTCTTCTCTATCTCATCCTATTCATTATCTATCAGCGTCAATCCTTTTTTGTCTCTTTGTCAATCTAAATTCCCGTCCATATTTTTCAATCTCTTCTTTATTATCTCATCCTATCCTACGTTTATCAACCCTGCTGGAAGTAAAAAGATTGAAAAAGATAGAAATTTGGGAACAGGAAAAGATAGAACTATTCCATGTCTCTCAATGGGTCACATTGCATCCCTAAAACGCTATCTTTTCTTATCCCAAATCTCAATAATTTTCTATCTTTTTTTCTATCCTTCGTCACCAAGGACTCTTATCTTCTTCTATCCCTCAGTCTATCGATCTATTATGAATATTAATCTTTTTCAATCACTTTCTTTATCCTTCGTGACCAAAGATTCTTATCTTTTTCTATCCCTTAGTCTATCTATTTATTACGAATTTTAATCTTGTTCAATCTCTTTCTCTATCCTTCGTGACCGAAGACTCTTATCTTTATCTATCCCTTAGTCTATCTATCTATTACGAATTTGAATCCTTTTCAATCTCTTTCTATATCCTTCGTGGCCAAGGACACTTACCTTTTTCTATCCCTCAAAATTGGAGAGTCCGTCGAAAAGTTAAAAAATTCATTTAAAAACTTAATTTGACGTTGACCACGAATCAGAAAGACAACGTGACGTCCATGGTTATATACCTACATACTTAAAATGAATTTCTATCTCTCACAGTCGACAACTGTGTCGAACTTGGAAGAAAACGGTTTACCAGGCATCTACTTATAGGCCCGAAGACAGATTTCACTTGTTGGTTACTTTTGCCCTCAGCCACCTACCGTCCCCTGCCAGAATTAAAAAGATATAGATCCTATCTTTTTAAATAATTTTGAATCTTTACGACAGAAAGAGATAGAGAGAATGTATCCCATTCTATCTCTTCGTCAATATGAATTCACGTCTATCTTTTTCAACGCCGTCTTTTCTATCTCATCCTATCCACTATTTATCCATATCAATCTTTTTTTATCTCACTGTCAATCTAAATTCCCGTCTATCTTTTTCAATCTCCTTTTCTTTATTCCATCCTCTTCTACGTTTATCAACGTCAATCTCTTTCTATCTATTTTTCAATAGAAATTCACGTCTATCTTTTTCCATATCTTCTTCTCTATCTCATCCTATCCTTTATCTATCCAAGTCAATATTTTTCTATCCCTAAATTAATCTACATTTCCATATATCTTTTTCAATCTCCTCTTCCCTATCTCATTGTATCATACATCTATCAACGTCAATCTTTTTCTATCTATTTTTCAATCTAAATTCACGTTTATCTTTGGGAATGCCCTCTTCTCTGTCACACCTTCTCCTTTGTCTATCCACCTCAATCTTTTTCTATCCCTTTGCCAATCTAAATTCACGTCTATCTTTTTAAATCTCCTCTTCCCTATCTCATTGTATCATACGTCTATCAACGTCTATCTTTTTCCATCTATTTTTCAACCTGAATTCACCTCTATCTTTTTCCATTCCCACTTCTCTATCTCATCCTATCCTTTATCTATCCACGTCAATATTTGTCTATCCCTGAATTAATATAAATTTCCATCTATCTTTTTCAATCTCCTCTTCCCTATCTCATTGTACCATACATCTACCAACGTCAATCTTTTTCTATCTATTTTTCAATCTGAATTCACGTCCATCTTTTTCCATTCCCTCTTCTCTATCTCATCCTATCCTTCATCTGGCCACGTCAATCTTTTTCAACCCCCTCTTATTTGATCTGATTTTGACCTTTATCTGTACTCGTATATATTTCCCTACCTCTCTGTCAATATAAATTCCCGTCTATCTTTTCTAATGTCATCTTCCCTTTATCATGTCTATAATTTTCTATCTATTTTTCAATCTCAATTCACATATATCTTTATCCATTGTCTATTTTCTGTCTCATATAATCCTGTATCTATTAAAGTCCAAGTTTTTCTATCTCTGTTAATGTAAATTCCTGTCTATCGGTTTTTAAACTCCTCTTTTCTATCTCATCCTATATTACATCTAGCAACGTCTATCTTTTTTTATCTCGTTGTTTATCTAAATTTACGTCCATCATTTTCAATCCTCTCTTCTCTATCTCACCCTATCCTTTTGCTACCCACGTCAAATTGAAGGTTTTGCCCTGCTGAAAGTGGAAAGATTGAAAAGGATAGAAATTGGGGGATAGGAAAAGATAGAATTATTGTATCTCTCCTTTTATCATTTAATGTGTCACTTTGCATCCCTGAAACGCTATCTTTTCCTATCCCCAACCTTGATAATTTGCTATCTCTTTATCCGCCTTTCGTAATCGAGGACTCTTACCTTTTTCTATCCCTTAGTCTATCTATCTATCACGAATTTTAATCTTTTTTCATCTCTTTCTCTATCTTCCGTAACCAAAGACCCTTATCTTTCCCTTTACTAAGTAAAGGGTAAAGTAAAGTAAAGTTTACTTCATTCTATCCCTTTAATATAAATTTTATTCTTGTTCTATCTCTTTTTCTATCTTCTGCAATTGAGTACTCTAATCATTTTCTACCTCTTGAAATTAGGGAATCCATCGAAAAGTTAGGGAATTTTTTCCAAAAATTAATTTGACGTTGACCATGTACCGTAAAGACACCGTGACGTAATTTCAGATTAAAAAAGAGATTGAAAAAGATAGACGTTGATAGATGTAGTATAGGATGAAATAGAGAAGAAGAGATTGAAAAGAATAGACGAGAATTCAGATTAACAGAGGTAGGAAAAAATTGACATAAATATATACATGATAGAATGAGATAGAGAATGTGGATGGAAAAAGATAGATGTGAACTTAGACTAAAAAATAGATATAAAAATATAGACGTTGATAGATGTATGATACAATGAGATAGGGAAGAGGATATTGAAAAAGATAGACGTGAATTTAGATTGACAAAGGATAGAAAAAAATTGAGGCGGATAGACAAAGGAGAAGATGAGACAGAGAAGAGGGTATTGTCAAAGATAAACGTGAATTTAGATAGAAAAATAGATAGAAAAAGATTGACGTTGATGGATGTATGATACAATGAGATAGGGAAGAGGAGATTGGAAAAGATAGATGGAAATGTAGATTAATTCAGGGATAGAAAAATATTGACGTGGATAGATGAAGGATAGGCTGAGATAGAGAAGAGGATATTGAAAAAGATAGACGTGAATTTATATCGAAAAATAGATAAAGATAGACGTTCATAGATGTAGGATACGAGGCGATAGAGGAGAGGGTAGTAAACAACATAGAAGGGAATTTAGATTGACAGAGAGATAGAAAAATATGAACAAAAATAGATAAAGGATAAAAGGAGATGAAAAAAGGAGATTGAAAGAGATATTGGGAATTGAAATTGATAGAAAGATCGAAAAATATTGACGTTGATAGAATCAGGATTGGATGTGATAGAGAAAGATTGACGTAGATAGATGAAGGATGGAAAGAAATAGTGAAAAGGGGATTGAAAAAGATATGGAGAGTTTAGATTGATAAAAAGATAGAAAAATTTTGACGTTTATAGAATCAGGATAGAATGAGATAGAGAAAAGAAAATTGAAAAAGAAAGACGTGAATTTAGATTGACGAAAAGATAGAAAAAGTTTGACATGGATAGATAAAGGATAGGATGAGATAGAAAAGAGAGGATTGAAGAAGAAAGACGCGAATTTAAATTGATATAGAGATAGAATAAGATAAAATTTCTCTATCTATTTCTTTCATAAAGATTCAAAATGATTCAAAAGGATAGGATCTCTATCTTTTTACTTTCAGCAGGGCAGTGCAGAGAAATGGAGAAAACGCGCTGTTCCGACCTATACAGTTTCCCAATCTGTACGAGGGTACAACACTCTCCTACTCAATGGCGGAAGACAGAAAAAGGGATAAAAAAAGATTCAAATTGATATTAAAGAGATAGAATGAAGTTAAGAAAAAGGTAAGGGTCCTCGGTCACGAAAGATAGAGAAAGGGATTGGAAAAGATTGAAATAGCGTTTTAGGGATAGCTAGGGATAGATAGGGATAGCCCATTGAGAGAGATATAATAGTTTTGTTTTTTCCTATCCCCTAACTTCTTTTTCAGTCTTCTTACTTCCAACAAAGGGGACTCATCCGCACTGTAGTTACTAATTTTCTTGTTTGGACGGCAGTACGCCGCGAACCTTAAAACAGCCATAACAGCAAAGAAGAAAAGAAAGGAGTGCGAACGTCGGCGCAATTTGTTCGCAGCTTCCAACTAATGATTTAATTTGCCGCCACTTGGCAGATTTATAGCGGCGCACCTCGGTATGTGCGTACACACTTACTCAAAGAACATATCAACATCTTTCCTGTAGAACTGAGATTGTGTTTACACGGATGCAATACTACCATAATGGCTATCATATATCGTGTCTTGCTGGGAGCCCGTCTCAAGACTCAAGACTTGAGATGAGGTTCTTTGAGTGCCCCCTACAAACTCGACTGCTGCACGCAACACCAAGTAATTGCTCAATTTTCTCCAGAAAGCTGCTCAACTGCATATCATTCCGAATAATGGCTCTTTCTCAATGCCACGCGTTTACGCAGAAATTGACCCTAACGTGATCAAGAGTCACTTTTGAAGTCATCGTTTTGACCTGAGTTTATCCCTCGTGAAAAGAAATTCCAACTGGATACCGTTTCCAGACTAGAAGCAAATAAGGTTTGATATTTTTCTACTGTATATTGAAACAGACACTACTAGTCTAAGAGCCAGCAACACTGGACCTTGCGTCATCGCGGATATTGATAAAAAAATTAAGGATGATAGTTTGCATGTAGGGTAATAACGAACCACCATGCTGGCCAAGCAAATCCTGAACCCACGTACCTCAATTACTTATTAAAAAAATAATTTTCCCTAAAAATTAGCATGATTGCGGATTTAAAAAAAAAACTAAATCACGTGATTGCCGGCATCGAGCACTCTCTGGAAATATATATGTGTGCCTGCCCTGAATCGGTGCCCAACCCTTGATGACCGGGTGCAAAGGTGGTTAGTTTTGCCATAGAACTTGCGACATGACGAATAAGAGAAAAATTTTTTGAATGTAGGTCTGAGTCCCCACAACACGAATAAATATGTGTGCCCTGAAAATTCTTGAACCCGGTATCATGTTCAGGATTTTCTTGGTCAGCATGGTGGTTCTTTATTACCCTACATGCAAACTATCATTCCTAATTTTTTTATCAATATCTGCGATGACGCAGGTCCAGTGTCGCTGGCCCTACTACTATAAGATGTCTTCAACTGCGGCAATAGATACCATTTTCTCTAAGAAAGCTGTTTTTACCAGCAAACAATCTAGCTGAAGGTCCTGCAGGCACTGTTGCCAACAGTGGTCGGCTGCACTATTGCGCATGCGTCAAGCAGAGCCTTGTAATTGGTCAAGAATAGAGATTAAAGAGAATAGTTCATTATTCTCTTCTCTGTACTAATGACGAGCTATTCTCCACGCATGCGCCGTACTGCTCCGGGCTTTTGTTGGGAGCACTACCTTAAGGACCTTATCTGATTTATGAGATCTACGGGCTTCAACCAGTATAATGCTTTTTATTGTTGAGGCCTACAGGGAGACGAGATTAACCTTCAACATAGCTAACGTAAAAATAACCGAAACTGTCCTTTGTAAAATGTCCATTTTATATGACCTGCATAATGCGGATACCACCGATAGGGCCAACCATTTTCAGGAAAAGGGTAGGACATTTGGCGCTAACTAGTTGCCGTCTGCTCAGGATTAAAATGTTATAACACCAAATTTTCCATGAAAAAAGATTAAAATTGTCGTGTTCTACAACTATCTAGTAAACTGTTGGAGATAGGAATAAACAGACAACACTTTCAGATTTTCCGTCTAAAGAACATAATCATTGAAAGTAAATTATATATATACATTTAATAATGCATAACAAATTAATTCCATAAAGATAAATAATGTAAGTAATTTGTACAATGTAAAGATTAGGTAAAAAAAAGACGAATTGTAATAAAAAAAAAGAATTTTCATCCCGAAAGGACAAATTTTCAACGAAATAGTTGAATTACCAAACAGTTCCGTTAACAACCAATTAGTTCAACTTTTAATCAAACAGTTAAATTTTCAACAAAAAACTTTATTCTCATTCAAGGAAGTTAAATTTTTAAACACGAAATTCGATTAAATTGAATTTCGAAGATTCGACTTGATTTTTGGATCAATTTTTCTCCCAAAAAGAAGTAATTTTGATTTAAAAAATTGTAATAATCTAAGGAAATCAAACCTGTTTGATTCAAAAAAATTTTTTTCTCTTTTTCGAAAAATTACTTTTCTACCATAAAAGAAGAATTTTCTATTAAAAAACGAATTTTCAATCAGTCGAATTGAACGAGAAAAAAACGAATTTTCAACAAAATAGTGCAATCCTCAACCAAATAATTGAATTTACAATCAAGAAATATATTTTTTCAACCAAAAATAAAATCGTCAAATTTCCAGTTTCAAAAGCTGATTTGCAATAAAGAGAAAGAAGGAATTTCCAACCATTTGAATTCAACCAAAAAAGACAAATTGTTAACAAAATAGTTGAATCCTCAACCAAAAACACGAATTTTTAACAAAAATACAAGTATTTTCCACCAAATAGTTGAATTTTCAACATATGAAGGATAAATTTTTTAACCAAAAATGAAAAAGTGACATTTTCAACCAAAAAATAAATAAATTTTCAACAAAAAATGTTAATTCTCACCAAAATAGGTGAACCTTTAAAAATGAATTTTTGATAAACTTATTCAACTTTCAACCAAGTAGTTGAATTTTCAACCAGAAATGATGAATTTTCAATCAAATAGTTAAATTTTTTAGTAACAAACAATTATTTTTCACCAAAAAAATGAATTTTCTAACCGAAAGATAACTTTTCAACAAAATACATAAATTTAATAACAAATAGTTGAATTTTCAACTTATAAAGGAGACATTTTCAACCAAAAGTGAAGAAGTGAGATTTCCAGATAGAAAAAAATTAATTTTTAACAAAAAAACAGGTATTTTCAACAAAAAATTTAAATTCACAAGAAAAGAGGTGAGTTAAAAAAAATTAATTTTTAACAAACTAGTTCGACTTTCAACTAAGTAGTTAAATTTTCAATCAAAAAATTTAACATTTGTAATCAAATAGTTGAATCATCAATTAAAAGGGTGAATTTTAATTATACAAGATTAATTTTCTAACCAAATAGAATTTTTTTCAAACCAAATAGACTTTTTTTCAAACCAAAAAATATAAATTCACAACAAATCAGGTAATAGTTGATATTTCAACCAAAAAAGATTTTAACGTGAAATAAAAAACGGTTAAATCCAAGCAAAAAAGACGAACTTTAAACCAAATAGTTGAGTATTCAATAAAAATAGACCAATTCACAATCAAACAGTTGCATTTTTAACCAGAAAGAGGGAATTTTCAAATAAGAAGAATAAGCAATTTACGATAAAAAAGACGAATGTTCAACAAAATGCATGAATTTTCAACTAGAAAAGATCAATTATCAATTAACAATATAAATTTCAACAAAAAATGGAATAGTTACATTCACAGTTAAGAAAAAAAATAATTCTCAACCATAAAAAAACGAATTTTCGACAAAATAGTTAAATTTTCTACCAAAGAGATTTATTTTCAACTGAAGTGATATGAATGTTAAAAAAAATGTCAACAAAATAGTTCAATTTCCTACCAAAGAAATAGATTTCTAACTAAAGTGATTAATGTTAAAAAAAATTTACGAAAGACTTTAATATTCAACCTAGAAGATAATTTTTTAACAAAGAAGACTAGTCCTCTAAAAATGGAATAGTTAAATTTTCAACCAAAGAAATTAATCTTCGACAACAAAAAAAATGAATTTTCAACTAAATAGTTCAACTTTCATCCAAGTACCTGAATTTTTTACCCAACAAAATATTTATATTTTTTTGGTAAATAATGTGCAGATATTTCAATTTTTTAAAGGAAATTCGGAGGATTTATGTGATTTTGAGTGGATTTCAAGAGATTTTAAAGAATTTTATAAGATTGGAAGGATACCAAGGGTCTCTAAAGGTTTCCAGAAAAATTCAAAGAATTTTATGGGATCGCAACAGATTTCAAAGGATTTCCTACAATTTCTAAAGATTTTAAAAGATTATTTATGTGTGAACCATATCAGCGAGAACAACCGAATAATGTCTCTACCACATCCCTGGCGAAAGTATCGGATAGAAATTCCTTCCGAACCAATCCGAAATCATCCGAATCATTCCGGAATCTGTATCCGAACCAATCCGAGTTAATTCGAACCAATCCGAAAAAATGTCTACATTTCGTTCGATTCAAATCGGTCAAACATTAATCCGGTTCAATCCGACCTTCCAATCCGAACCAAATTTTCAATCCGAATGAATCCGAACTCGGATTGACCTAAAACGATTTTCAAATTGAATGAATCTAATTCAATCTGAATTCGGATTGAAAATTCAGTGTATATCAATTCCAGCTCGGATTGATCCGGATTCATTTGGATTGAAACTTTGGTTCGGATTGGTTTGTTTTGGAGTTCGGATTAAACTGGATTGAGTC
Organism: Andricus curvator; assembly: GCA_932195095.1. Lineage (NCBI taxonomy): Eukaryota > Metazoa > Arthropoda > Insecta > Hymenoptera > Cynipidae > Andricus > Andricus curvator. The sequence goes on along the minus strand of CAKNYM010053056.1, from coordinate 41,726 downwards.
GGATTAATTTTTAAACGATTTGTGTCAAACGAAAATTCAGAACTTTTTTCGGATTGGTTCGGAAGGAATTCCTATCCGATACTTTCGCCAGGGATGGACTCGTTATATAAGTGGCAGCCGAGTGCACTTAATTGACATTGATACGTGTAGTGCTCAACGATTTCAGGCCTGTTCAAATAAATGTCATTACTGCGTAGGTGTAACACGATTTCTCTGAACCGCTCTTGGTGTACCTGCTCTTCTCCCTATAAGAAGCATTTCAATTCTAAAACAGAATTTAATGTAGACATAAGGGTAATTGTCAAATCGCAGGCATATTTTATCACCTACAGTGGCAATCGCATTATTATTAAGAATACGGAGTAAATGGAGGGCTCCTGCAAGCAATAAAAACAATATATACAGGTAGTAAAGCGAGCGTAAGGGTAAACGGGAAACTGAGTGACTGGTTCGATATTACGCAAGGCGTGAAACAAGGATGCGTTATGTCCTCGTGGCTATTTATCATATTCATGGATAAGTGTCTAAGAACTGCACTCTTCGACGAAGAAGGTGTAGATCTCCAAACAGTTAAGGTACGTGGGTTAGCTTTCGCAGATGACAAGATTGTTATGGCAGAATCAGTCGAGGACTTGCAAAGAATGTTCAATAAACTTCATACAAGCATGAAGGACATGGGACTCAAAATTAACGTAAATAAAACAAAAATCATGGTGTTTGAGGGAAAGAGTGAGAAAACAATGTTCAACATTGTCCTAAATGATGAGAGATTAGAACAAGTTGACAAGTACGTATATCTAGGTAGTCTATTCACTAGCGACGGAAAAATAGATGGGGAGTTAGATAGGCGCATAAATAAGGGTAAACAGGTTATCGGTAGAGCAGGGTCCATCCTAACAAATAAACACATATCAAAAAAAGCTAAAATGGCCATACACAATTCTATATTCGTACCGACTGTACTATAGGGTAGCGAGACATGGACCTGTCAAGAAAAGGACAGGAGTAAAATTAACGCGATCGGCATGAAACCTCTGCGCATAATATGCGGGAAAACACTAATGGACAAAGTCCGAAACGAGACAATCCTCAAAGAATGTGGTGCAAAAGAGACAATAGTTGACACATGGGAAAGAAATCAGTTAAGATGGTTCGGACATCTTGAAAGAATGAAAGATGAACGACTGACCAAACAAGTGTATAAAGGTAAAGTAAATGGCAGAATTCCCAGAGGAAGACCACCGAAAGAATGGTTAGAATCTGTAAATGAGACATTGATCCGTAGAGACATAAGAAGCCATAGGAACACAAGAGCTTGCATGAAAAAATGCATGGACGTGAAGGAAGCTAGAGTAGTATGCCAGGACAGAAAAGTGTGGCGACAAATAGTTTGTAAACAGAGTGACAGTAGAATGAATGACGCCTGAAACAAAGATCTTGGATACTAATGGGCCCAAGTGGAGAACCATACATAACAATTTTGTGAGGCTCTTCACTTGGGGTGATCGCTAGAGAGATTGATCAGCAACCTGGGTCGGAGCAGTGTTGCGGAGTAAACGTGTCATTTAAATAAATAACACGAGAATTCCAGATCAATCTGAAATATATATACCTAACACTTATATACCTATCCACCTCATATCTATATTCCTACCTACCTTATACCTATATACCCATATGCACACTACTATTCTCCAACCGAGCAAGTCACGCCTACCCCGAAAGGGAAATGGCTTAATGGTATAATAATAATAATAATAAATATTTCATAATGGAAATTGATTTTATCACATCTAAAAATTTAAAATCCAAAAGGGGCAGTTTTAAAAATAAGAAATAATAATGAAATTCGTACATGAAATACGAAAGTGGATTTAAGGTTAGGAGTTTGATGAAAGAGAGCGCGAGCTTTTAAAAAGTTCAAAAGCGAATACTGTGACGTATGCTATTTAGGAAAAACGATATATTTAACTATTGTAGATAATTGTTTCGAACATAAGTAAGGTGACGTAATAAATTAAAAGTCTAATTATTCCTATTATTTTTTTTTCAATAAACCACGAAGTACTACAAGGAGACCGCACGCCTAGCCTGTGCGGAGATTGTGGTGAACAGCCCACAAGCGCGATCGCCTGTCCTCGGATTTTTATTTCTTCCCAGATGAGAGCGCCACATGTGGTGAATTGAAGAATTACGATTCCTATAGTAGCAGACGACAATTTAGTTACAAATTTTCTCTGAAGAGGCGCTCTCATCTGGGAAGAGATCTCGCTATGGAGAAAATCGGAGGAAAGGTGATCGCCAAATGGCGCCAGGTGAAATACATGGTGTGCGGTCTCCTTGTAGTACTTCGTGCAATAAACACATTTGAAATTTCACAAATGGAAACAACGTGACTGTAGTATAATTAAAGATTCAACATTCCCTAAAACTATTCACATGATTTATTATGCAGTCTTTAAAATTTATTAAAAGCTATTACATCGTGTCACATACTAACCAAGAAACTGAGTAATAAGTTATGCTTCCACTTATATCAAAATTTAAAATATGAACTCAGAAAAATTCAACAGGTGCAAGGCAAACTACATTAAATTACTGATTTTCTAAAAATGTTATATTAGAAGATCAGCAACTTTTAGCTGTAATAACAAATCTACCTACCTGTGTTGTAATATAATTTCCAACACATCTCTTCCTTTCTAATTGACTTTTTTAGCTCACTTCTTGAGATCCGTATATTTATAAATAGAGGTTAGGAAACAGTAAACAACCCGGCCCACCTGATACACGCGCACGCGCATATAAGCAATCGTACGCTCTTCTATTGTACCGCACGGGAATGATGCGAGAAAAATGATAAAGTTTAGCCTTTTTTAATATTTATAAACAAATAACAGATTTTAATCATAAAAGGTCACCTACTCATGAAAGAAAACACCGCTGAGTAAGTAGCGGAATGGTTTTTATTTTTTTTCTCGCTCCAAAACTGGTTTTTAACGCACGTACGGGAATGACGTTTTTGTTGTCAAAATGCACTTTTCAGTTTTAATATCGAATTCACAAAAAAAAGAGTTAATATTTTTAGCTCAATTTTATAGAATCTTGCATTAAACAATGCGCTTAATATTTCTGTATTTAATACTCAACTGTAACAACAATATTTTACTAGAAAAAAAATGTTTGGTAATGACGTCTGAAATGACAGAATTCGAGGGACAGACTTTAAGGTTTTTACAATGTTATTTATTTAAGTTGAAAAATGTGCATAAATTAAATTTATGTTCATCCAAAGCTTACAAACTTAATACGTTAAGCGTTTTTCAGGTTACTGTCTAAAAAAAAGGATAAAATCAGTTTATCCTTGTGCAAAGTGAAGTTGGGGCGCCGTACGGTAATGACGTTTGGGGTGTTCTTATATTAAATTAAAGTAAATAGGAACAGAAATGAAAAAAACTGACCATTTTGTAGAGGATGATAATAAGTATTTATTAAATTAAAGACAAAATCAGTACAAGTTTCTGAGCTGATGTTATATTACTGGGACTTCAATTTGACAATTACTCATACATTTACGTCAGCAAAAAAATACTGGTTGCTGCATTTGACACCGAATAGTTTTTTTGTAATTGTGAAATTCACTGCCTTGAAAGAGAAGAGGACGCAAACTTCGTCGACCTTTTTCGAAATTCCAAAACTTATTTACACTGGGAATCCCATTTAAGTAACTTCCATTTAAGTGCTTCCTAGAATTTCAGTCCTCAGCATTTTGGTGATGCGGGAATCGCGAGACAGTGGGAAAAAAATGACTTTTTTGGTACAAAATAACGTACAGCCAACAAATATTGACCGATTTGAACAAAAAAAATTTGAAAAAAAGCTGATAAGATTTCTAAGAGAGTTGTTGAGCCTGATTTTTAAATAAGGTTTTCAATTCTTTTATAAATAAACAAATATTACGAAAAAAATGGCCATTTTTTCTATTTGACGTTCCCGGTGCTCGTCAATAACAGGAAAATTGTTGAAATCGTCTGAGTTTCATAGAGCAACATTAGTTGAAGATGTTTCAATATTATACGATGAACAAAAAAATTTTATAAACAAATTATTTGTTGACAAAATGTTTTCTACGATTTTCCGTAATTATATGTTTTTTCAGTTATATTGCAAGAAATTTGAATGGAAACAACATTATTTTTAAAAAATTGTCTCTTTAGATTATAATTGCTTATATTATAAACAAATTTAATGAACAAATGCAGTAATCAGGCATTTTTCGACAGAAAAATTCGTTTTTTAACAGTAATACCAAATTTTATATGTGTTATTTTACAAAATCTGTAAGTCGATTTGGAGGGTGGGGGTTTTGGTAAAATCTTACTGTTTCTTATCAGCTTGTGGGTGGGAAGGAATTGAAAGATCTTACGTCAAAAAATTTTTCATTTAAAAAAAAAAGTAAATCCATATATATGTATTAAAAGTTATAGGTATTGCATTTTTAACAGAATAGATAACCCTTTAGCCAAATAGTTGAATTTTCAACCAAGAAGATTAACTTCTTACCAAAGAATGACGAATTTTCAACAAAACACAAGAAGTTTCAAATTAAGAACATCAATTTTTGGGTAAAAAAATTCATTTTTAATAAACAAATAAATTTTCAAAAAAATAGTTTTATTTTATTCTAATTTAAGTATTTGATTTATTTTATTCTATTCTAATCTAAGAAGAATTTTCTAACAAAAAAGACGAATTTTCAACAAAATATATGAATATTCAACCCAAAAGCTGAGTTTTCAACTCAAGAAGGTAAATCTTAAATAATTTTCAAACGAAAAGATTAATTTTAACCAAAAAGACGAATAGACCAACAAAATACATGAATTTTCAACTGAGAAAGATCAATTTACAATAGTTGAATAGTTGAATTTTCAATCAAGAAGATTAAATTTTTACCAAAAATATGAATTTTTAAACAAATTTCTGAATTATCAACTAGAAGAATAAATTTTCAACATAAAACACGATAGTTAAATTTTCGGTTAAAAAAAATAAATTTTTAATAAAAGAAAAAACGAATTTTGAACAAGATGGTTAAATTTTCGGCCAAAGAAATGAATTTTTAACCCAAAAGATGAATTTTTAACCAAGAAAATTAATTTTTCTATAATTCGCGAAAAAGTGCCAGTTTTTCCACCTGTTTTTGGTGTAAAAAGTGACCGATTTTTGGTCGATGACGTGGCGCATGCGCAGTGCCGACCTTTCCGGGCAACAGTGGAAAAAGTGGACAGATGCAGTGGAAAAAGTAAATGGACAGTGATGAAAGTGAGGCACAGTGAAAAAAGTAAATGTTACTGCGGGTGGGTTCGTGCTGCCTCGGGTGTACTCGTGCATCGTGCCCAGCCAACTTCATTCTATTTTCCGACTCTCGTCCCTAACCTAAAATAAATTTCGTGAAAAGTCTCGAGTTGTGTATTTTGTATGTACTTTTGTCACTTGGCAAAAGCAAAAAAATACCGTCAGTTTCTCCGAAAATACTGTGCTTGGTTTTTTCCACGAAAAATCGGAAATTTTGAAGCCCTCAACTTTATGGACCAACTATTCAATTGTGAGAAACAGCTTATTATTACTGCCATGGTTTTTATAAATGCCATTGTCATTGTTGCGTCAATCGACAAAAAATCGCCTTCTTTTTACACAAAAAACAGGTAAACAAAAACTAGCACTTTTGAACAAATTAAAAAAAAAAGTATCGTGTCCCACACATTGGAAAAGCGACGATTTACAACTCGTGTGATAGCCACCCTCGCTCCGCTGGGGTAGCTGACTTCACACTCGTTTTAAATCTCTCGCTTTTTCAACTTGTAGCACAATATACTATTTCCACCATAAAAATTAATTTTCTACCAAAAAGATGAATTTAGGTTAGGTTTGCTTGGATCAGTTTGGATGTGTTAACCAACACTGTTAATCAAACCCAGCCGAACGTAACCAACAACACCAACCCAAACGAATGCAACCAATACGACCAACTCAAATACACTCCACTAAAAAATAATATCAAATAAACACAATCAACAAAACGAACCTAAGCAACACAATCAGTCCAACCCGAACGAACGTCAGAAGCACAACCAAACCATCCAAATCAAAGAAAATAAGAACCCAATCCAACCCAAACGAACATAACTAATATACCAAATCCAACCAAAACGAACGTCAGCAACGTAACGAACCTAGGCAAACCAACCCGTACTAACCAACCCAAACAAACGGACCGTTTGTTTTTTTTATCTTTAGTTTGGAAGCGCATTTCTGGAACAGACAACAATGTCATTTTTCGCCAATGCAGCGCCCTCTGGCGCGAATCGAAAAAAAATTGCAAATAAAACTTACATATTTTTGTATGGACAATCTGAATCTGCAATAAAAAATATAGGTTCCATTTGAAATTTTAAAGTTAGCCTCCCTCCCGCCCCCAGGGCGTGGGGTAAATTTTGGCGGGGTCACTTTTCCCCCTCAAAAAGTAAAAAGTTTTTTATGACAGGCATTGTTTTCTTTAGATGCGAATTTCTTGAAATATTTCGATGTCTCGAGATAAAAGAAAATATAGGAAGAAGATAAAGCTGAAATTAATTTAAAAACGAAATAGGTACTCTTTTCTGATGTACGTTAGAAACGCAAACCTATTAAGGTAAAGGTACCTATCATGAGACAAATTTTGAAGGGGTTTTCAGACATTTATTAATTTTTGAACGATAGTAGAATATATTGTCAAAATGTATGAAAAAGCGGAACGACCTTTATGTACCTATTATGAAACAACTTTTGGACTCTTGTACCGGTGTTCCATAATGCATGTCCCTATTATGGAACAGCAAATAAATTTCTTTTTTTTATATTAATATGGCTTATTTTATATTATTTTCTATATTAAATCGAACTAAATAGTGCAATGAACTTTTATTCCAATCGTTCATAGAGATAAATAAATTGAATAAAAGTTTTCGTTAAAATCGACGAACCTAACCTATAAAGGGTAGTTTTCGTGGACGAAGTGAATTATGTTTTATTTTTGCTGAAAAAATTTTGTATAGGGAATGAATTTTTATTTAGGTGAATGAAAAAGAAGAAAAAACCATGAAGGATGAAGTCAAAACTTAAGAAACTTGTTCAAAGTGAAGGGTAAATGAAATATTTGGCTAAGTACCCTTTTCGTTTTTTTTTTTCATTTATTGTACTTAATAATAACTTCCTGTGTTTTATTGAATATTCGTCCTTTTTGGTAGAAAATCAATTTTCTTGATTGAATATTCATCATTTTCCTTGAAAATTCAACAGTTTGTTTTAAATTTGTTTTCTCTGTTGACTAAAAAGTATTTTTTATTTGAAAACTCAACAATTCTTGGAAATTGGTCTTTTTTGGTTGAATTTAACTGTTTTTTTATATAAAATTAAAATATTTTTTGGTTGAAATTTCAATTATATTACATTGTTAGCTGAGAATTCAAATTTTTTAGTTGAAAATTTAACTCCTTCGTTAAAAGTATAACTCTTTTGTTAAAAATTAATTATTTTAATTGAAGATTCATCATGTTAATTGAAGATTCATCATGTTAATTGAAAATTCATCTCTGATTGGAAATTTAACGACCTAGTTGAAAATAAATTTTTGTAACTGAAAATTTAACTATTTTGTTGAAAATTCGTTTTTTTGTTAGAAATTAGTTTTTGTAAACAGACAATTTAACTATTCTATTTTTGGTTAAGAATGTATCTTTTTGGAAGAAAAATTAACTGTTTGATTGATAATTGATCTTATTTATTTAAACATTGAAATATTTGGTGAAAATCTTTTGTACCTTTTTGGTATAAAATTCAACTATTCCAGTAGAAGATTCATCATTTTAGTTGAAAATTCATCACATTGGTTCAAAATTGAACTGTTTCATTGAAAATCCGTTTTTTCTCTGTTAAAAATTAATTTGCTTAACTTAACGTTTAACTATTCTATTTTTTGTTGAAAATTCTTCTCTATTTTTTTTTTGTAAAATTCAACTATTGGTTAACAATTTATCATTTTCAGTTTCAAATTCAACAACTTAGTTGCAAATTCATATATTGTTTTTAAAATTAATCTTCATGGTTAAATATTCACCTTTTTGGTTGAAAATTAAACCATTTTAGTTAAAGATTCATCATTTTAGCTACAAATTTATCTATTTGATTTGAAATTCTATTATTCTAGTTGAAGATTCATCATTTTATTTGAAAATTGATCACTTTGGTTGAAAATTCAACTATTTTGTTGAAAATCCGTTCTTTTTTGGTTCAAAATTAATTTGTTTTACTTAAATTTTAAGTATTATATAATAATAACATGAAATAAGCTATATTAATATAATAAAAAACACATTTGATTGCAAACGCACCTCTGTTCCATAAATAGGAGCAAGCGTTGAAAACGTGTCCGTCGATATGAAACACCCATGTTTCTCCGTTCCATAAATACGGACCGTGTTAAAAAAGGTGTACGTATTATGAAACAACTAATTAATAAATAAAGTTGTATTCAAATAAAGAAAAAATGCAGTAATTTCAAAACTATAAACCTTAAGCTGTCATTTAATCTATTACACATGTGAAATGATTGAAATTTGTGAATACACGAGATAAAAAAAATTATAGTTTTTAACTTGATAAATAAAACTGTTATCGATTCTGCAATGTGCAACAGCAGATTTATTACAATTTTTATAATTTTCTCTATTTTCAGACAATTTTTAGTCTGTACACTTTCAAATTTGCCGCCATGTCTGACGCTTTCTGCGCTGGCGTCGGCGTAGACACCAGTGATGCCAATGTTGGCGCGTTTTGCTACTGCGCTTGCGTTCGGGTCGCCAACTGGTTGGCCGCAGTTGGCGCGCAATTTAAAATTGGAATTAAAAACAATTCTTGTAATTCGAATAAATAATTTTTGAAAAATGCACAAGAATGTATATAAATTGTACAATTCCTGATTTGAGACAAGAAAAAAATTTATAACACATACATTTTTAAATAACAGTTTATTTTCTTTGACTTCCAAAGAATAACTTATATTTCACAAAACATTTACTTTCAGATGTCTAAAATCAGAAGTTGTACAATTGATATACATTCCTGTGCATTTTCCAATAATTATTTATTTAAATTACAAGAATTGTTTTTAATTCCAATTTTGAATTGCGCGCCAACTGCGGCCAACCAGTGCGCGGCCCGAACGCAAGCGCAGTAGCAAAAGGCGCCAACATTGGCATCACTGGTAGACACTTTTAAGTTTCAGTTTCGCACCTCGAACGAGAATGCACGTTGCACTCATGTCGCGTCGTCTCCTCGAAGTTCGTAAATAAAATCCGTGATTAAAAGCAACCTTATTTCAGTAATCAGTTCCAAAACTCTACTTACTGCGCGAATAATGATTATTATTTTACATTAAAGTATGGTAGTGTGTATTCATTTTTTCCTTTCTTCCTTCCTAACCTCAAATCAACACGTGGTTTCGAAAATAAAACAATTGCTAGGAGATTCTAGAAACAGTGATTTAAACTCTACTCTAATTTCCTCGCGAGAATTTGTTAACTTGATTTTACATTTAAAGTTCACCGTATTCTTCACGATGAGCCTTAAAAGACAAACCAAGTTACCAATTTCTCGCCTGAAGCAAAACATTTTTTGACCGTCCTGTGGCCGGGTTACCCGACCGGATCCCGGCCGGTATGAAAGCCGGAATCCGACCAGTTTACCGTGACGTTTTTAGCCGGATCCCGGCCACTATCCCCGGCCGGCGCCCGGTTTAAACTGGGGCTACCCGGCCGGCTCCCTGTTACCATTCCTACACGGGAAGCCTTCTGACTCGGATAGATGGCAGTCAATTTTCTCGAGTTTGGAGGTTACATAATTAAAATTATTTTTTAGTGTTTAAAACTTTAGAACTATACTTGATTTGTATATCAATGAAAAACCTATCTTTCATACTTATTAATATAATAATTTGTACTCAAAAATATACTTTTAAATTACTTATAAATCGAATTATTTGTCAAACTGTTTCATAATTGGGACATGTTTCATCATAGGTAGCTTTACCTTAATTTCTACATCAATCAGAAGAAAATAAAAAAGTA
>CAKNYM010053056.1:2073-30490 GCA_932195095.1 Andricus curvator | reverse complement strand
AAAAAACAGCTTTTTTTAACAAAATAGTTCAATTGTTAATAAAAGAAATGAATTTTCAACTGAAATAAAAAATCTTCACCCAAAATAGCGACTATTTGTACGAAACTGTTGAATTTTCAACAAAATAGATGAACTTCTAACCAAGTATTTGAATTTTTAACCAAGAAGGTTAATTTTCCACCAAAAAAGACGAATTTTCTACTAAAAAAGATCAATTATCGACACAAAATGGAATAGTTAAATTTTCCGCCAAAGAAATGAATTTTCCAGTAAGGTTATGGATCTTCAACTTTTTAAAAACTTAATTGAACAAGTAATAAATAGTTTAATTCTGGTCAATTTCTAAGAGGAGTTTATAAATTCATTATTCGAATTATATTTATTCAAATGAAATAAGATAATAACTAAAATATTTTCAATACAAAAGCTTGCGCGCGTATGATAGTCTAGTGATGCAATTAATCTCCTCTACCCCATTATATTCGTTATCATTTCCAATTGGTAAATGAAAACTAGGTCGTTCCATGTACTCTCCTCTCACCTTTCGAGTCTTATCACAACTACAGATTTGAGCCAATGAAAAGTCTTCATGGGCGTTGCGTACGTCTTAGGCTCTAATGCGTACTCTCACATGTGCCCAGTGGCAGTGGTTCTAAGATTATTCGTACGAGAACTAGCGTGGAAAACGGCAAGTGGTAGCGATCATTATGCACCGCCCACGCGTACGGGAGGTACGAGCGGCCATTCTAATGACGACATAAATCACCCGTCCCCAGGATGCATTTATCATTAATCATTATCGAGGATACCGGATTACGTTCCCGGCCTTTCTTCATTCTCACCCCCTACCCACAATCACGCACTCTCTTTACAGAAAAAAATGATAACACGCACACCAAGTGTCACGCGAGCTTCTCTTTCATTTTCGCTCCCAATCAAGGAACAGAAGTCAGAAAAGAACGATAACTGTCGAATGGAGAGACATGAATTTGCAATGAGCGATTAATTTGATTCACCTGAGATTCAATATGGGGTCGTTCATAAAATACATTACACCAAACTCTCGGTTTCCAATTTAAATGCATAATATTACTCTATATGCTCGACTTAGAACTCGCGCACTGCGGTCCTCCCGAAGCGAGAATCGCAACCGTCTCTCGCCCCTTGAGCTGAGAAGCTTCGTGGGCCAGCAATTCTAGGAATTCCTAAACCGAGAGTCGGGTGTACCAATCTTAGGCCATTTTTTACACCTCGGCCCCTCATTGAGAACCGTAGGTTTGTCTCCCCCCCCCCCCTACCCTGAAGAAACGTAGCCCAAACAGGAGCGCATCCAGAGAAGTGACCTGGAGGGGGCGGCGATGGAAAATTTTATACACATAAAGAGATATGACTAATTAAATTGACGATTTTCTAACCAATATAATACCAGCAATCGTGTTTTGCGCGCGATAAGTTTCTTATTAGCAGTTAAAATACTCAAATATAAATACTTCAGAGGCCTGTAATCATCAAACAAAATTTCTGGTCATTCCCCGGTTACCAAACATGTTCCCAAGGAATAGCAATTAAAAATTGTAAACTTCCATGCATGAAAAAATGCTCAATTTAGATATTGAATAATTAACTACAAAGTAAAAGCATTTAAAACATTGCAACTCTTGTAAATTTGCAGTATTTAAAATCAAAATTAAATCTGTTTTAATTAATTCACCAAAAAATTTTATCAAACTTTTTCGAACTTAGAGTTCTTCTTCCTTGTCTGAAAAAATCGAGTTTTTCCTTTAAATCTCTTCGGCCCGTGTGGAAAAGTCGATTGGGGCCAAACTAGGCACCATGAGTTGTATCTATGCTCAAATTAGGCGATCCAGTTGGGAAATATTAATTATGCCTAATTAACTTAAACAGAGAATTTTTCAATAATTTTATATTATTAATGACATTTTGTTTATGTACTGAACTTATAAATTTTATTTTTATGAAGAATAAACTTTATTTTCTTTCTGAAGGCGGAAGTTAGTATTTCTGGATGAGATGGTATAAGAATGAAATTGTCGACACATTCCTCTTCTGCCATCCTTATGTCAAACTGCTTTTTCGAAAAACAAATCTTGAAAGTATTATAAAAAGATGAGTTTGACGGTGTTTATAAAAAAAAACTATTATTCACTTGCATCTTTACTTTCCATTTACACGATTGCTCCATTACGCGTTCTCCAAAAGAACGAAAGAAACACTGATCAACATATGACGATATGACATGAAGTGACATGAAGTCATGAACCACGAACGACTCAGCAGTGCTCCAATTCAGCTTCCCAACTGCACTGCGCAGGCGTTGCATCAGCAGTCTCATTGACTGTGAATGGCGCGCTTTTTTCAAGCTATTACAATATATAAATCAATTTTTATAATAAATCATCGTTGTGGAAATAATAAAAATGAATTTTCAGGTTACAAAATATTCTTTTAGAGTGCAAGGTGAAATAATTATTTGATTGTACTCTTTACAAATAAATAATTGACTTGCAATTCAAAGGAAGAAATACTTGTTTTCACCATTGTAAATTTCAAATCATCCATAATATTTTTTTGTGGCTTATGATTATTACATATTGTGAAAAATTGATTTGCATATTTAATCATTTCAAATAAACGCATGAGCAACATATCCAATGAGGCTGCTGGTGCGACGCATGCGCAATGCGGTTGAAGAACCAAAATGGTAGAACTGCGACATCTTCCCTCTACGCTGCTAGAGTTCTTAAATTCTCGAGAATTTATGTTCGGGTTATATAACCGTGAATATGACAGAATTTATGAGAATTTAAAAGAATTTAAGAGAATTTAAGAATTTATTATTTTTAACAATATTTTTATTGTTTACGTTATCTAAATAGTTAAATATAAGTTATTTACTAGCTTAGGCATATTTATAGGAATATAATATATGCAAAACAGTAGTTTTTTAATTAAAGTCGTCAAATTCTTGTTATTATTATAATCGCAGCTGTACGCGTACGCTCCAAAATTTATTTTATTTCTTAATTTCTGAACAAATGTTGCACATTCTGTGCACATTTTTTTAAGTAAATATTTTTTATAAAGTTGACAATTTATTTCTATGAAAAAGTTGTTTTATTTTGTTCATATTAGACAGATATTGACTTCATGGTTATTCACCAAAATCATAGCACAATGCACGTACGAGCACGATGCACCGCAGCACCGGCACCTAACCTCAGATAAATGCGTACGACTGGCATGGGACGAAGTACGAACTCCATGAAAACTTGACTGGATGCTTAGTTCATATTTAAAATATGTTTTTAAGCTTTTTAACATTAAAAAATCGTTCTAGGTTAACGAATAAATTAAATATTTTGATTTAATAGAATAAATTCTTAAATTCTCATAAATTCCCAGAGAATTTAATTCTCGGTTATATTCTCGGTAATATTCTCGTTCTCGTTACCGTTCTCGAAGTAATATAACCGACTCAGAACCAGGGATGTGCAGTTACGCGTAACTGGACGTTTTTGACGTAAAATACCTAAATGAAGTATTTTACGTCGAAAACAGGTAAAATACCTAGTAAATTACGTGCCAAGATGGCGGACCTGTAGAACTGTGCATAATCTCACTTTTTTGGATTTCTGGTATCGGCATTCGTAAGGGTTTTTTTAATGCCTATATTGTTAATTAAAAAATAATAATATCAACCAGGGTTGTGCATTTACGCGTAACTGGAAGTTTTTTACGTATAATACCTAAAGGAGGTATTTGACGTAAAATACCTCGAATGTGTAAAATACATGTAGAAAACCTCTGATTGGCTGTCTGATTCAAGTTTCAATTTCCCGCCTCAGAGGTGGCGCCCTCATATATAGAACAAGACGTAATTTACATCATGTAGAAAACTGATGACGTAAAATACCAGGTAAATTACCGTAGAAAACAAAGTAAATTACCACGAGTATTTTACTTACCCATCACTGCTCAGAACTCTATACGCTGCGACTGAGGGCGCTGGCATTGTTTCATGCCACGTTCTGATTGGTCAAAATGAGACCACGTAAAAGCGCGGGTAATTTGAAATATATAAAAACCTAAACAGCGAAAATAGATTTAATAGAATGAGAAAAATGTTTTATTCGTACAACAAAGTAATTTCATTGGTATTTGTGTCATAATTTTTTTTCATTATCCCACCTAATTTTGATTTCCATAACAAAACGTTTTTTTAAACCAACGTTATATTTTCGTAAACCAATAGAACTTTTTGTTTATTCAGCAAACTTTTTTTAAACCAAAGAGTAATTTTTTTTACATTGGAAACTTGAAATTTTTCTTTTTGCAAAGTTTATGCTTCAATAAAATATTTTACCAACTTTTTTTAAAAATCGGCTTTCACAGATCTCTTAAGAGTTCATTCAGCCATTTAGACACAAAGTGTCCGTATGTAGATGCTTGTATTATGTATGTTTTAATAATTAATAATTTATAGCAGAAAATCAAATTGCACGTTTATTGTCGGAGTGCATCTAACCTAATAAAGAAGCAATATATTTTATTTATTAATTACACTTCTCCAAAGTAGGACGCCCAATTGACGCCTAAGAACTATTTGGGCTAAATCGGGCACATTTCCACACGGGGGATTAAAAAATGGACCTATTATTATTTATACGCAAAAAATAGCTTTTAGAAGCGGACTGGGACTCACAAACCGACACGAGGAAAGTCTTGCATACCCAATTTTTGTGAAAGAGTTCAAAACATTTAAAAGATTTGCAGTGATTTAAGAGGATTTCAACAGATTTCAAGGGAATCCATAGAATTTCCAACGATTTTAATTATTTTTTCATTAAATAACAAAATCCTGACAAATAATTTATAGTAATTAAATAATAAATTAATAATAATTATTAATACAAATTAAAAGAAATTATCTACTTTAAATTAAAGGACAATTGTTCATTTTTTAGTAAATGGCCAAATTTTTGTTCAAATTTTAATTACTTCGTTGAAAATTATTTTTTCTAGATGAAAATTATTTATTCTAACTGAAAACTTAACTCGTATATAGGTTTGGTTCAAAATTTATCTTCTTAAGTTGAAAATTCAAATATTTGGTTTAAAATTCCTGTATTTTATTGAAAGTTCAAACTTTGTGGCAGAATATTTAATTTTCTTGGTGACTAGTTCATCTTTTTGGCTGGAAATTCCCTCAAAAATTCAAATATTTGGTTGAAAATTCATGTACTTTGTTGAAAATTAATCTATTTTGTTAGAAAATTCATCTTATTGGTTAAAAATTGATATTTTTGGTTGCAAATGAGTTTTTTCTTATTTAGAATTAATTTTTTCAACTGGAAATGTAACTGTTCCATTTTTTTTTCGAAAATTTATCTTTTTTGATAAAAATTTAATCTTCTTGGTTGAAAATTATACTGTTTCGTTGAAAATTCACTCTAATTTGATTGAAAATTAATTTTTTTACTGAAAATTTAACTACTCTATTTTTCATTAGTTGAAATTTCATCTTTTTGGTTAAAAATTCAATTCTTTGGTTGAAAATATAACTGTTTTGTTGAAAATTTGTTGTTTTTTTTTGTTCATAATTTATTTTCCTAACTGAAAATTATCCTACTTTATTTTTGGTAGAAAATTTATCTTTTTAATTTAAAATTCATGTATTTGGTTAAAAATTAAATTCTTTTAGTTGAAGATTCATTTTAGTTGAAAATTCACTTTAACTATTCCATTTTTTGTGGGAAATTTACCGTTTTGATAGAAATTCAATCATTTTCATTAAAAAATTATCTGTTTAGTTGAAAATTTAACAATTATATGTTTTTAAAGAATTCATTTCTTTGGGTTTTGGTTTGAAAAATCCACTATTTGGTCAAAAATTCATATTTTTTGTTGGAAATTCATCATTGTGATTAAAAATTAATTTCTTTGGTTGAAAATTTGTTTCTTTTTGGTTGAAAATGAATTTTTTCAACTGAAGATATAACTATTCCAATTTCAATTGAAAATTTATATTTTTAGTTGAAAATTAATTAATTTTGCCGAAAACTCGTTTTTTTTTAATTCACTTCTCTAACTGCAAATTGAAATATTATATTTTTGGTTTGTAAATTTAGCTTTTTTAGTTTAAGATTGAATTATTTTGTTGAGAATTCATTTTTTTGGTTGAAAATGGATTGTTCAGACTGAAAATTTGATTGTTCTATTTTTGGTCAAAAAATTTGGTTTGTATGAAAAAAAAAAAAAACATTTTGTTAAAAGTTCGTTTTTTTTGGTTGAACATTTATTTTTCCGACATTTTAGCTATTCTAATTTTGGTTGAAAATTGATTTTTTTTTAGATGCAAATTCATGTACTTTGTTTAAAATGAGTCTTTTTTGGTAGAGAATTAATCTTTTGGGTTGAAAATTCAACTAACTATTTGGTTAAAAATTCATATTTTTGGTTGAAGATTCATCATTTTAGTTGAAAATTCGTTTCTTAGGTTGAAAATGTATCTTTTTGACTTGAAAACACAATTACAAAGTGTTTTGAATATATTTAGAAACGAAATTTATTTTGCATTAACATTATTAATATTCTAGGTGTAATTAATAATGGTATATGGTTGGTTTTATACCTAGAAGAAGCACCTGACCGGCAATCAGTTGACCTGGCGTTCGAATCCCAGCAGAGCGAAAGGAGATCTTTTTTCTGAATAAATTTAATTGAATTTATTTTAAAAAAAAACACCTGGCAGCATCAGCGTACTCTAGATGCGTAAATAGTTTTTCAATAAATGTTGACGTGTCCTATTTCGAACAAATGCCGTAATATTTAAAAATACTTACTATCGGTACATCTGGATTTTTTCTCATTATAATTATACCTTGGCAGACTACTCTGCTTTATTTTTCAACAATGTGAAATTGATTTAATTAACACCTCTTAATCCAACGCAAAATGACCTGCGCAATATCTCAAGGTTTTTATATATGCGAGGCTATATACTCCTACAGAAAAACTTTATCATTAATAATAAACTATTCTAAAATCGCACTATTAAAATCGAACTACATCCCTGAAAATAAATCGTAATAATAATAGTTTTTAAATAATAATATAAGCCATTTTAATGTGATTTGAAACTGATGTAATAAATCAAATTAAATGCTGGTTGTTATCTGCTTACTGATTTCTCGAGTATAATTAAAGCAAAGGTGTACATTAAAGAAGATAAAGTATCATCTGATCTGCACGACTCCTTATATATTTATGAACTGAAAATGAATGCTCTACGCAGCAAAGAGATGAAGATAATTTAATATGTTTCTTTGCCCTTTATTTTCTATTTTATTGCCTGAGCCGGAAAGGACAGAACTGAGACCATATATCTGAGCTGTTAATACCTTTCTACTATCCGTTCACTTTAAGAAGGCCCCTCTAAAACAAATCAAAATTTTTTTAATTTACTTGTCAAAAAAAAAATTCCAAAATTACAATTTATCATTTCATGATAATTGCTTGGAAAATTTCAAAAAATACAATACACTAGCAAATTACTATAACAAACTTCCCAGTCAGAAATGGATGGTCAATTTGACGTCGAAACAACGTTGTTTTTTAATGTCGAAAAATCATCGATATTTTCGTCGATTCGAGGATATTATGTCGCCCAATTCGACGTCGTATTGACGTCGAATTAATGACCGCATCGACGTCGTATTATTAATCGTTTCGACGTCTAATTTACTATAATTTCGACGGTACAAAAAGTAGTGCAGTAGTTATGAAAACATAAATGGAATCCCAAACAGGATCCCATATATTTTTCCACGAATGAAAAGCTTCCGTCATCTTTTTTTCACCAGGGAGCGTTTTTTAACCAAGCTTTGATCGCCTCCTCCACTGCACTTAAGTTGCAATCTGAATTGCACACGAGAAAAGCACCTGCAACAATTTTATTATGTTTTTCTATAACCCGTGGAGAAATTGCCCAATTTGATCCTGATTCCCGACGTGGCCCTGATCGGGTTAGCCCAGTGCGGCCCTGATCATGGCTACTAGTGTGGTCCTGGTCGGGTCACATCGGGCTACCCTCTATTGATTTATATTTAGTTTAAAACTTAGAATTAATTAAATTTAAAATTACTCCCTATCCTAATCAGTGAATATTCAACTAATTTTCATTTCAGTGACTAACCTGAAGTTAATTAGTTAAATTTAACTTCTCATATGCAAAGAATATAAGAAACGGGAAAAAACTAAAAAAAGCTTAAATTCATTTAAACAAAATGTCTGAAAATGTATGTTTACGGACGCATTAAATTAGTTAATAAATATACAATTATCAAGTCAGTATTAATTATTGT
Organism: Andricus curvator; assembly: GCA_932195095.1. Classification (NCBI taxonomy): domain Eukaryota; kingdom Metazoa; phylum Arthropoda; class Insecta; order Hymenoptera; family Cynipidae; genus Andricus; species Andricus curvator. Next base: position 22,106 of record CAKNYM010053056.1, on the reverse strand, counting down.
AGGTATTTTTCAAATCTGTTTAGAGTTTATAATCATTTAGATTTGAATTTGCCGCGCTAATATCGAATGTATTCGATTAGTCTTCCGTTCGATTATTTGGCAACGAGCGACATTTGGCAACTTTGTAAAAGTGACGAATAGTAAACAGATAAACCGGTAAAGTCCTGTGGATAACTCGCTTTAAATAATTCTCAATTCACCTCGTTAATCATTTACGCAAAGTTTTTAGACCGGGGTGAGGTGTTCATATCAAACTAGAATTATCCAGCTCTATAAGATTTCCGACAGTGAACTTCGAGAAAGCGTCGACAACTTTTTGGCATTATAACCTCACTTTTTTATACGTTGCTCCACGTGCCAAAAAACTTTTCAATCAAATTGTCGAATTTTCAAACAAAAAAGATTAAAGTTCAATCAAATATTAGAATTTTCAATAAGAAAAACGAATTTTTTAGAGAGCAGTTGATTCTTGATCAAAAAAGTTTATTTATATCCAAAAAAGCTAACTTTTCTACAATGAAAGCTGATTTTTCAACAGAAGAGTAAAGTTTTTAAACTGAAAAGTCTAATATTATAGAAAACAGTAACATTAAAATAAATAAATTTCTAACAGAAAAGATCATTTTCAATATAAAAGATAAATTTCTAACAAGCTAGTTGTATTATCAACCAAAAAGTTGAACTTTCAACAAACAAGAATAATTTTATACCCACAAGGATATGACTTTTCAACAAAATGTATAAATTTTTAACAAGATAGTTGAATTATCAACCAAAAAGTTTGAACTTTCAACAAACAAGAATAATTTTCTACCCAGAAAGACGACTTCTTAACAAAGAATATGAATTTTCAACAAACAAGATTAATTTTCTACCCAAAAAGAAGGCTTTTCAATCAAATTCTTAAATTTCCTACCAAATAGTCGAATTTGTATCTCATAAACTGAAAATAGAATAGTTAAATTTTCAGATAAAAACTCTGATAAAAAATTAGCTTTGAGCAAAAATACCAATTTTTAATAAAATTCTTACATTTTTAACCAAAAAGGATAAATTTTCGACCAAGAAGATTAATGTTCTATCAAAAAAGATGAATGTTCAACAAAATACATGAATCTAACGACAAGTTTCAGAATATTTTTCAAAATATTTATATAATGTTCAATATCCTTGATTAATTGTTTACTTCTTTATTAAATACATTATATTTTAATAATATTCTTCTAAATAAAAATTAGAAGGGGCCTGTGCAGGGCCAGATCAAGCCTTCCTTATGGATACCCCAGTCAGGCCCTGATCGGATTAGGCGTTTCATTTCGAGTCTGGCCCTAACTGGGATACCCGATTGGGGCCAGATCTGGCTCCGACCAGGGCCACTCTAAAATTTCTGCACGGAAATGACTCAGTTGTAAGCTTTTTATGCATTTTAAGAAAAATAATTAATGATCTAATAAAACAAAGTTGATTGGCAGTGGGACTCCGATGCCGGAATTCGATCGGATCTCTCTTTCTGTCAGGTGAGATAGAGAAAAAGGTGTGACCTTTTCGAAACGACTTTCATTTAGATCCCTCTTTTTGCTTTAGGTGATAGACGAAGAGGGTCCGATCGTTTAGACCCGGAGAATCGTACTTATCAGTTTGAAACTATCGGACCCTCTTTTTCTACTTCATAAAACAGAGGGAGGGATCTGAACGAAAGTCATTTTAAAAGCATCACACTTGTTTCTCTATATCACCTGGCAGAAAGAGAGATCCGATTAAATCCTGGTATCAACCTGCAGAGTCAGGGTGGCCACTATTTTTAAAATTTTCGTCTCCCGGCTTTCTCCTGGTACTTCCAGTAAATATTTATGATTTCTCCTGGTTTTGAAAAATATATACTCTCTTTGCGAAAACCACAGTTTTTTCATATATGATTAGACAAATTTTTATAAAAGCAAAAAATAAATTGAATTATTCTTAAAAAACGTTGAATATAAATGTAATTTTAAATGAGAAACATTTAGATTGAAATATTTTCTACTCCGGAGCGTTATGACGTAAACGAATGCGAACTTCATTTAAAAAAAAAAGTGTAGTCACCAAAAATTGTAATACACATGAAAACTTTTTATATTGAAACCCTTTAAAATCTCCATTATTTGAAGTAAATTTATATCGCTTGAAAATTGATACTTTTAAAATTGTAAATCATACTTTCCAAAATTCAACAAACTCAATTTTAATTGAAAAATTAAAATCTGTAAAAGAAAAAAATTAAAAATTTAGCGTTCAACACGAAAATTTAGAATTCTCAAATTGTAGCGATTTAAAATTACCAAATTCTTCAATTACTGTTTATCTATTTAAGAAAGTTTAATTTTATCCTATTTAATTTTTAACTCAATTTTTAATTTTTCAATTCAAAATAGTTTTCTTTTTAACACTTCTTTTAGAATTATTATTCATTCTTGAAATTTTCCAATGAAATATTTTTTATTTTGAAATGCTTTATTGGTTTAAATCTTCAACTAAAAATGAAGCAACTTCAAGATATTATGTTATGAAAATTAAAAATTAAAAAAAATACAAACTAATTAAGATTGCTGTAATAGGATTCCAAATTTTTAAATTGTGCAAATTTAAGCCTTTCAATTCGAAATTGCTTTATACTTACATTTGAAAGGATTAAATTAAAAACTATCAAGGCTTTATTAACATGAAATGTTGAAATATTTCATAGCGGGGATTGTCCTGACATTTCAAATATTTGAATTTGAAACTACAATTATGAAATTTAAGATTAAACCCTCCAAAAATTAGTCTAAAATTTAATTTTTCGAAAAAACTTTAAATGCAAAGCCTCAAATAATAAACTGCGGTTGCGTTTTTTGAACGACTAATAAAAGTTTGGCGGATACTTTAAAAATGTGGAATAATTAATTCATTATATTTTGGTTATCAAAGGTGTATAATTTTTATCTGGTTCAACAATAAATAATTTTTGAATAAATATTAATTGCATTGAGCCACGATAGTGAAATGTCACATCCTCGTTAGGCTGGATTTGGATAAGTCAGAATGTTGTATCAACACTATCAGACAAGTTTATTAAAATCTTAAAAACCCAACGTTTCGGAAATAAACCATTTCCATCATCAGGGGAACCAATTTATATAAATCTAAAAAAATGTAATAATATTCTTACTAATATATTAATATGAACAATTTAAACAAAAGTGTAAATAACGCACTTACGAAATAGTTACGAAAGTCCTAGTCATCTTTGGAGTAGAGTTCAATAATTGAGATCAATTTAAAAAGTCAGTAGTAATTTAAAAATATATATCAACAGATATCAATTAAATATAATGTATGAAATTTCTATAAAAGGAAATTATAATTTGATTAGTAGAAAAAATATAATAAAGATAAAGGTTAAGTTTAAAATAATAAAGAATTATAGTTACCATATTTAAATTAAAAAAAGACTTCAAAAAACGTGTGTGGTGAATAAAATTAGAATAATTTATAACAAACTGTTAACAAAATAAAATTTATAAACCTAAAAAATATATTTTTTATTATTATGAGTAGAATAGAAGTGAAGAAAAAGGCGCCCAAATTTGAAAAGTAATATAACAGCTAAAGTGTTAAAAACGGTTATTTAAGAAGTAGAAACAAGCAAGATAAGTTAATTTTTTGTATTCAATATTGTAAGAAAATTCAAGAGAAGAACTTTATTGCTAGGAATTTGTTTATAAATTTTATAAAAATAATTCTAGAATAGAATTGTAAGATTCATTAAGATGGTCAAGATCAGCGATTTTATTGAGACAATTATCCAGTTCTTTTTTAATAAAAACCATTTCAGCAAACGCTCTTTTAATAGGATGATTATCTTGATGCAAAACTTCAATCTCATCCCAAAGGAAAAAATGAGAAATATTGTCATTGATATTATTATATATGTGGTCGCTGAGAACATTATTGTAGCTTAATCTAACTAACTGTTTGTCTAATATAACATTTACCACAATTACAAGAGAAACGGTAAACAACGTTAGTTTTTTTAAGGTTTCAAATTGGTATTTGCCTAATTTAATCATCTTATCAAGTTTAGAATTATTACTAAAGGTAGTGCTAATTTTATAAGTTTTTAAAAGTCTTTTTATATTTTCTGAAATTTTACCATAATATGGAATAGTAATAGTGCTTTTAGGATCGAATTCTTTTTTAATAATGTTATTAGAGTTATTAATTCTGTTTTTGTTATTAAGTTCTTTTAATCTATTATCAATTTGTTTATCAATAATATTTAGTGGAAAGTTATTCAGGAAAAGATAATGTTTTACTATTTTCAAGTTATCATTATGAAATTTATTATCCGAAAGTAGGATAGCTGAATCAACTAAGTTCATTATAATAGCTATTTTTTGTTGGAATTGATGTTTCGATAGAAAATTAAGTAAGCGGCCAGAATATGTTGCTTTTCGAAACCAATTAGTAGAGATGGTACCATTATCATTTTTGATAATGCTAATATTAAGAAAGTTAACAGTATTATTATTTTCTATTTCATATGTAAATTGTAATCTTTTATGAATTGAGTTGAAAGTTTTGATCGTAATTTCAATGTTGTCTTCAGGAATAATTAAAAATGTATCATCCACATAACGAAACTAGGAAAGGATTTGAAAATCTAGTTTATTGAAAATCTCGGATTCTAAATCTTGCATTACCATGGCTAAATTATTGTAAATAGGAGAACCTATGGGAGTTCCAAAAGTTTGTCTATAAAAAATATTATTAAATTGAAAATAAGTGTCCATTAGGAATTTTATTCCTTCTTTGAATTTACCTAAAGGTAATGCAGTAACTTTCTTAATATAAGACCATCTTTTTTCAGTACTATTAGGAACCAAATCTACAGGAACCTTAGTAAAGAGAGAAGTTACATCAAGAGAGATCATAATGTAATCAGAAGGAATAATGATTTCATCTAGTTTTTGTTTCAAATCAATAGCATTTTGAATAAAAGATTTAGGTTTAGGAAGAGCAGAGTTTAAAATATTATCAAACACCTTAGCCATAGTATATGTGGGAGAATGAATAGTGCTAACAACAGTTCTCAAAGGAAAATCATTTTTATGAATTTTAGGAAGTCCATAAATTCTAGCCAGATTAGTATTTTCTGTGATAAGTTCTTGTCTCTCTATGTTAGAGCCTAAAAAACCTTTTAGTCTCCATTTGTTAATTTTATTAAAAGTTTTATTTTGTATAGATTTTAAGGGGTTATAATCAATTTTTTCATGTGTTGTGTTTTCATTTAACATCAATTCCATTTTGTTATAGTAATCTTGTTTATTAAGGATAACAGTAACATTACCTTTATCAGCCAGCACGAGTTATAAAAAGATCTTGATGTCCTTTGAGAAAGGTTTTAGTTGCAGCAATATTAATTTAATATTGATTTATATAAATTTATAAATTTTATGTTGTTAACAGTTTGTTATAAATTATTTTAATTTTATTCACCACACCAATTTTTTGAAGTTTTTTTTAATTGAAATATGGTAACTATATTTCTTTATTATTTTGAACTTAACCTCTATCTTTATTGTGATATTATTATTTACTAATAAAATTATAATTTCCTTTCACAGAAATTTTATACCTTATATTTAATTGACATCTGTTGATATATATTTTTAAACTACTACTGACTTTTTAAATGTATCTCAATTATTGAACTCTACTCCAAAGATGACTAGGACTTTCGTAACGATTTCGCAAGTGGGTTATTTACACTTTTTTAAAATTGTTCATATTAATATATTAGTAAGATTATTATTACATTTTTTAGATTCATATAAAATGGTTCCCCTGATGATGGAAATGGTGTAGAAAACTCAACATTTTCCATTTTTTGTTGAATTTTTTTTTTGTTGAAAATTAATTTTTCGACTCAAAATTTAACTACTCTAGTTGAAGACTCATCATTTTAATTGAAAAATTTTCTGTTTCGTTAAAAATTCGTTCTTTCTTGCTTTGAAATTAACTTTTTAATTAAAAATTCAACTGTTCCATTCTTGATACAAAATTGGTATTGCTTAGTTGAAAATTCATGTATTTTGTTAAAAATTCGGCTTTTTCGGTAGAAAATTAATTTCCTTCATTGAAAATTCATGATTTTGGTTGAAAATTTAACTATATTGTTAAAAATTAGTTTTTTACTCAAAATCAATTTGTTAAACTGAAAACGTAAATATTCCATTTTTAGATGAAAATGTATCTTTTTTGGTTAAAAATTCATCTACTTGGTTGAAAATTTAACTATTTTGTTGAAAAATCGTTTTTTTTTCGTAAAAAATTATATTTCCTAATTTTAAAATGTAATTGTTCCATTTTTTGGTGAAAATTTATCTTTTTCGGTAGAAAATTCATCTTCTCAGTTTAAAAACTCATGGTTTTGCTTTAAAATTCAACTATTTTGTTGAAAAATAATCTAAACAGTTGAAAATTTAACAATCTTGTTAAAAACTGTCATTTTCGGATGGAAAGTGAACTTTGTTGTTGAAAATTCTTTTTTTTCAGGATTAAAGTATTTTGTTGAAAATTCATGTTTTTGGTAGACTGATTAAACTGATTTGGTTGAAATATCAACTTTTACGTTTTTCCTTGAGAATTCATCCCTTTTGGTAAAAAGTTAATGTACTTTGTAGAAAATTCAACACATATTTTAAAAAGCCATTTTTCTGTAGAAGATTCTTTATTTTAGTTGAAAATTGATCTTTTTGGTTGAAAATTCAACTACTATATTTAAGAATAGTTGATTTTTATTGAAAATTTATTTTTTAACTGAAAATTTAACTATTCCAGTTGAAGATTCCTCATTTTAATTGAAAATTTATCTGTTTCGATGAAATTTCGTTTTTTTTTGTTGAAAATTTATTCTCTTACTGAATAATTAACAATTATAGTTCAAGATTAATTTTTTTCGTTGAGAATTCATCTCTTTTGTTCAAATTTTAACTATTTTATTCAAAATTCGTTATTTTTTTAGTGAATATTAATTTTTTAACTGAAAATTTAAATATTTCACTTGAAGATTCATTTCCATTGAAAATTCATTTTTTTTGTTTTTGTTTATTTTTTCCCAAAATGAAATTTTCAACTGAAAATTTAACTATTCCATTTTTGATGCAAAATTGATATTTTTTAGTTAAAAATTTATGTATTTCGTTGAAAATTCGCATTTTTCAGTAGAAAATTAATCTCCGTCGTTGAAAATTCATGAATTTGGTTGAAAGTTCAACTTTATTGTTGAAAATTAATTTTTTATCTAAAAACGTAACTCTGCCATTTTTAGTAGATAATGTATCTTTTTTAGTTGAAAATTCATCTACTTGGTTGAAAATTGAACTACTTTCTTAAAAATTTAGTTTTTGGTGGAAGATTTTTTATTTTAGTTGATAAATGGTTGGGTTGAAAATTTAACTATTTTCCTTGAAATTTTTTTTTGTTTCAAAATTAATTTTGTGAACCGAAAATTTAATTATTACATTTGTGGTGAATGGTTTATGTATTTTGTTAAAAATTTGTCTTTTTCCGTAGAAAATTAATCTTCTTGTTTAAAAATTCATGTTTTTGGTTGAAAATTCAACTATTTTGTTGCAAATTAATTTTTCTTTTTTGAAAATTAACCAATTATGTTAAAAAATGCAATTTTCGGATAAAAAGTCGTCTTTTTTGTTGCAAATTCTTTGCTTTTTCGTTGAGGATTCAACTCTTTTTGTTTTGAAAATTCATCTTTTTGGTAGACTTTAACAGTTTTTGATTGAACATTTTAATCTGATTTGGCTGAAATATCAACGATTATATTTTTCTTCGAGAATTCATCTCTTTTGGTTAAAATTTAATCTTCGTTGTAGAAAATTCAACAATTTTGTTAAAAAGTAATTTTTTTGGTAGAAGATTATTTTAGTAAAAATTCATCTCTTTGGTTAAAAATTTATTTCTTATCTGAAAATTTAAGCATTTCAGACGAAGAGTCATCATTTAAATTGAAAATTCATCTCTTTTGTGCATTTTTTTTAATTAATTTTTTTTAATCAAAATTTAACTATTCCATTTTAAGATTCATCATTTCAATTCAAATTTTATACTGTTTGGATGAAAATCCGTTTTTTTTGTTGTTGAAAATTTATTCTCTGACTCAATAATTAACAATTTTAGTTGAAAATTAATCGTTTTAGTTGAAAATTCATTTTTTCCCCACAAATTTAACTATTTTGTGAAAATTTGTTCTTTTCAGTGTGAAAATTAATTTTTAACTTAAAATGTAACTATTCTAGTTGAAGATTTTTCAATTAACTGAAGCTTCATCTCGTTGGTTAAAAAATTAACTGGTTTGTTGAAATTTTTGTCTGGTTCAGAATTAATTTCTCCACTGCAAATTCAACTTTTCCATATATGTTGCAAAATAAAAATGTTAAGTTAATAATTGATCTTTTTTATTTGAAAACTCACGTATTTTGTTGAAAATTCGTCTTTTTTTACTGAAATTTAATCTTCTTGGTTGAAAATTTAAATACATATTAAATTTAAAAAATTATCTATTTTGTTGAAAATTCAATAATTTTGTTTATGCGAAGTAATCCACTATAATTTTACGCGATGTAGAGTAATCCTATGCAAACCGGAATAATTTAGGGTAATCCAGAGTAATTCTGTATATAGAGGAAATCCAGAGTAATCCGATATAATCCAGATGCTATAAGCTTTTTTTTATTATTATTTTACAAGTAATTAAAAGAAATGTAGAGTTGATTTGAAGAGGGCTTTGTAAAGTAAACGGATAGTAAGTATGTGTGGTACTACCTTGGCGATGCGTCGATCTAATTAAAATGATTTATCAGTATGCACTGTGTATGTCGCATTTATCGCAGTGGATCGCTTCATGGAACTAAATCTCGAGTGTCTACATGTACACATAGGAACCCACACTTTATCTTTCTCAGGACTCTGCAACGTTCCTCGTTGTAAATTATTCTTCCTCAGGTTCCACTTTATTATTCAACAAGCAGCTTAACCGCACACCCGTCGGGATGCTGCGTGTATTTCTACATAGTATCTATGAGAGCCAAATTTTGGCGAGAAAGAAATTCACTGCCCACTCGAGGAAAATTCAACCTCAATAAGTAATTTAAAGGGCGATGCCCATTTCTATGGGCGATGCCTAGTATCAATGTTGATACCTAACATCCCCTCACGTATCAGAGTCACCTTCAAACTTCAAATATAAGAATCTTTTTGAATTCGTCTCCGAAATATGTAAATGCGCCTTTTTTTATTCCTGCGTAGGATCTGTAAAAGACAAAATTTGGCGAGGAAGAAATTCACCGCCCACCGAGGAAAATTAAACCTAAAGAAGTTATTCAAAGGGCGATGCCCAGTATCAATGTTGATACCCAATATCCCCTCACGCATCTGAGCGACTTTCATAATTTTAATACAAAAACACCTTTGGATTCGTCTCCGAAATATCTAAATGCGCCTTTTTTCAAATACACTTTTTTATTTCTACGTAGGATTTGTAGAAGATGAAATTTTGCGAGGAAAAAATTCACCGCCTGCTTGAGAAAAAAATTCACTGCCCTCTGATGGAAAATTCAACCTCATGAACTAATTCAAAGGGCGATGCCCAGTAATAATGTTGATACCCAACGTCCCCTCAGGCAACAGAGTGACCTTCAAACTTCAAATACAAAAACCCCTTTGAATTCGTCTCCGAAATAACTAAATGCGCCTTTTTTCCAAATGTATTTTTTTATTCCTAAGTAGGATCTGTCAAAGACGAAATTTGGCGAGGAAGAAATTCACCGCTCACCCGAGGAAAATTCAACCTCAAGAAGTTGTTTGAAGGGCGATGCCCAGTATCAATGTTGATACCCAATATCCCCTCACGCATTTGAGCGACTTTCATAATTTTAGTACGATAACACCTTTGGATTCTTCTCCGAAATATCTAAGTGCGCGTTCTTTCAAATATACTTTTTTATTTCTACGTAGGATTTGTAGAAGATTAAATTTCGCGAGGAAGAAATTCACCGCCTACTTGAGAAAAATTCAACCTCAAGAAGTAATTTAAAGGGTGATGGCCATTTCAATGGGCGATGCCCAGCATCAATGTTGATACCTAACATCCCCTCACGCATCAGAGTGACCTTTAAACTTCAAATACAAAAACCCCTTTGAATTCGTTTCCGGAATATCTAAATGCGCCTTTTTTTTAAATCTATTTTTTTATTCCTACGTAGGATCTGTAAAAGAAGAAATTTGGGGAGCAAGAAATTCACCGCCCACTCGAGGAAAATTCAACTACAAGAAGTAATTTAAAGGGTGACGCCTATTTCAATGGGCGATGCCCAATATCAATGTTGATAACCAACATCCCCTTACGCATCTGAGTGACCTTCATACTTTTAACAAGAAAACACCTTTGGATTCGTCTCCGAAATATCTAAATGCGCCTTTTTTCAAATACACTTTTTTATTCCTGCGTAGGATTTGTAGAAAATGAAATTTTGCGAGGAATAAATTCACCGCCTACTTGAGAAAATAATGCACTGCCCTCTGACGGAAATTTCAACTTCAAGAACTAATTCGAAGGGCGATGCCCATTTCTATAGGCGTTGTCCAGCATGAATGTTGATACCCAACGTCCCCTCACGGATCAGAGTGACCTTCAAACTTTAAATACAAAACCGCCTTTGAAATTCTCTCCGTAATTTCTAAATTCGCCTTTTTTCAAATATATTTTTTTATTCCTACGTAGGATCTGTCTAAGAGAAAATTTGGCGAGGAAGAAATTCACCGCCCACTGGAAGAAAATTCAACCTCAAGAAATAATTTAAAGGGCGATGCTCATTTCAATCGGCGATCCTCAGTATCAATGTTGATACCCAACATCCCCTCACGCATCTGAGCGACTCTCATAATTTTAATACGAAAACACCTTCGGATTCGTCTTCGAAATATCTAAAGGCGCCTTTTTCAAATATTTTTTTATTTCTACCTAGGATTTGTAGAAGACGAAATTTTTCGGTGAAGAAATTCACCGCCCACTCGAGGAAAATTCAACCTCGAGGAGTAATTTAAAGGGCGACGCCCATTTCGATGGGCGATGCCCAGTATCTATGTTGATACCTAACATCCCCTCCCGCATCAGAGTGACCTTCAAACTTTAAATACAAAACCCCTTTTGAATTCGTCTCCGAAATATCTAAATGCGCCTTTTTTTAATATATTTTTTTATTCCTACGTAGGATCTGTAAAAGAAGAAATTTGGCGTGGAAGAAATTCACCGCCCACTCGAGGAAAATTCAACCTCAAGAAGTAGTTTAAAGGGCGATGCCCATTTCAATTGGCGATGCCCAGTATCAATGTTGACACATAACATCCCCTCACGCGTCAGAGTGATCTTCAAACTTTAAATACAAAAACCCCTTTGAATTCGTCTCCGAAATATCTACATGCGCCTTTTTTCAAATATAATTTTTTATTTCTGAGTAGGATTTGTATAAGATGAAATAGTGCGAGGAAGAAATTCACCGCCTAATGAAGAAAATTATGCACTGCCCTCTGACGAAAAATTCAACTTCGAGAACTAATTCAAAGGGCGATGCCCATTTCTATGGGCGTTGCCCAGTATTAATGTTGATACCCAACGTCCCCTCACGCATCAGAGTGACCTTCAAACTTTAAATACAAAAAACCCTTTGAAATTCTCTCCGTAATTTCTAAATGCGCCTTTTTTCAAATATACTTATTTATTCCTACGTAGGATCTGTCAAAGACGAAATTTGGCGAGGAAGAAATTCATCGCCCACTCGAGGAAAATTCAACCGCAAGAAGTAATTTAAAGGGCGACTTCCATTTCAATGGGCGATTCCCGGTGTCAATGTTGATACCTAGCATCCCCTCACGCATTAGAGTAACCCACTCGATAAAAACTCTACCTCAAGAATCAATCTGAAGGGCGATGCCCATTTGATCGCCGCGTGGATCAACCAAATACGTATATTTTTAACTAAGTAGTTACATTTTCAAGAAAATAGTTAAATTTTATCAACCAAAGAGAATAATTTTCATGTAAAATTATTATTTTTAGTTAAAAAATCAATTTTGAGTAAAAATGAAACGATTTCTTAACGAAAGAGTTATCTTTTCGGCCAAAGAGATGAATTTTCAACTAAAGCGAAAATTCTTATGAAAAAAGGACTTTGAAAAAATTGTTGAATTTACATCAAATAGTTCGATTTTCACCCAAATACATTAATTTTTAACGATGTAGTTAATTCTCAACTAACAAAGATTGATTTTCAACAAAATGGTTGAAGTTTCAACTAAAAAATATGAAGATTTCACCAGAAATGGAATAGTTGAATTTTCAGTAAAAAAGAATAATTTTCAGCTAAAACAAAAACGAATTTTGGACAAAATAGTTCAATCTTCATCCAAAGCAAATATTTTGAACTAAAATAATAAAACTTCAACTGAAATACTTACATTTTCAGTTAAGAAATGAATTTTGAACCAAACAAAAGAAATGTCAAAAAAACGGTGGATTTTCAACTAGAGAGAATAATTTTCAAATAAAGTGATGAATCTTTAACTGAAATTGTTTAGTTTTTACTTAAAAAATCAATTTTGAGTACAAATGAAATGATTTTTCAACAAAATTGTCGAATTTTCAACAAAATAGATGAATTTTTAACCAAATTACAAGTTTCTACCGAGAAAGACGAATCTTCAACCAAATACATGAATTTTCAACAAAGTATCTAAATTCTTAACTGAAAATATAAATTTTTAACATAATATTTGAAGTTTCAACGAAAACAGATCAATATTCCACCAGAAATTGTATAGTTAAATTTTCAGTAAAAAAAAAATAATTTTCAACTAAAAAAACAACAAATTTTCAACAAAATAGTTCTATTTTCATCCAAAGAGAATATTTTTAAACTAAAATAATAAATCTTCATCAACTCAAATACTTACACTTTCAATGAAAAAATAAATTTTTGACAAAAAAAAAAAAGATTTTTCAACAAAAAAATTAGATTTTCAACCAAAGAGATGAAATTTCAACTAAAACGAAGAATCTTAAAAAAAACCTTAAGAAAATTGTTTAACTTTCTACAAAGTAGATCAACTTTTAACCTACATACACTTGCAGTCTACCAAAAAAGAAAAATTTAAAAAAAATCGACTTTTCAGCCAAAATGGATACTTTTTAACAAAATTATTTAATTTTCAAAGAAGAAGATTCCATTCCAACCAAATACTTGAATTTTCAACCAAAAACATGAATTTTTAAACAAGAAGTTTAATTTTTTACTGAACAAGACGAATTTTGAAAAAATACATGAATTTTCAACCAGTACATGAATTTTCAACCAGTACATGAATTTTCAACCAAATATTTAAATTTTTGATATAGTAATTAAATTCGCAACCAAATAGTGGAATTTCAACCAAAGAAGATCAATTTTCAACAACATTTATAAATTATTAATAAACAAAAAAAATCATTTTCAACCAAATAGTTGAATCCTCAACCAAAAGACGAATTTTCAAGTAAAACATATGACATTTTAACCAAAATGGGTACCTTTGAACAAAATTGTAAAATTGTAATTTTCAACAAAGAGACTTAATTTTCATCAAGACAGTTGAATTTTCAACAACAAAATTACTTTCACAAAATTGTTGAATTTTCTACGAAGTATATTAATTTTTAATCAAATAGTTGAAGTTTTAACCAAAAACATGAATTTACCACAGAGAAAATTAATTTTCTACCGACAAAGACGAATTTTCAATCAAGTAGTTGAATGTTCATCTAAAAAAGATCATTTTTCATACATATGGTAGAATTCTCAACTAAAAAAGATAAATTTTATACCGAAAATGGAATAGTTATATTATCAATAAAAGAAAAATTATTTTTCTACAAAAAGAAAATAATTTTCAACAAAATAGTTACATTTTTAACCAAAGAACTGAATTTTCAACTAAAATAGTTAAAGTTTAAATAAAAATGGAAACGTTAAATTGTAAGTTAGAACAATTAATTTCTAACACACAAAATAAATCAATTTTCAACCAAACAGTCAAATTTTAAACCAAAAAAGATAAGTTCAAAATAAAATATGGAACAGTTAAATCTTCAGTTGAGCAAATTAATTTTCAACAAAAAACAAATTTTCTACAAAATAGCTCAATTTAAAAAAAAAAATATTTCAATTTTCAAGCAAAAAGATGAATTCTCAAGCAAGAAGATTCATTTACTACAAGAAACGACGAATTTGTAACAATATATATGAATTTTCAATAAAATGGTTTAGTTTTCAACCAAAAAGATGAATTGTCAAGCAAGAATCTTAATTTTCAATAAATAAGAAAAAAAAACGGAATTTTAGCAAAATATATTAATTTTCATTAAATTTTCAACTAAATGGTTCAGTTTTTAACCAAGAAGATGTGCGTTCAAGCAAAAATCTTAATTTTCTTTAAAAAAAATCAAATTTCAACAAAATACATGAAATTTGAACCAAGAACGAGTGTCTTCGAAAAAAAATAGTCTTTTTGGCTTGAAACTTTAACTATTTAGTTAAAAGTCAAACTATTTTTTTTGTCTCTTTTGCTTCAAATTTCAACCATTTGGTTCTTAATACAACTAGCACAAATTAATTTTTGTTTTAATTCGTCATTTTGGCCTGAAAATGTATCTGTTTTGGTAGAAAATTAAATAATTTTGTTGAAAATTCAATATATTTTGACATGATATCTTTCGAATATAAACCGTTTTATATCACAATAGAATAGACGACATATGGAGGCGTCCATTCCATACCGCTCCACGTCGAGTTTAGGCGGTGTACAGCGTCACGTCGCGTTTAGTCGGTTTACAGCAATCAAACGCGACGTGGCGCTGTACACCGCCTAATCGAGTCGTGGCGCTGCATACCGCCCAAACGTGGACTTGAGCTGTACACAGCCAAAACGCGACATTAAGCTGTATGGAATGGAGGCGTCGATATGGTCTTAGGATGGGACGACGATGCGTAACAGAGCAAGCTATTGAGCTATTAAGCAAGCTATTGGGCTAATTAAGCAACCTTAATACCGCTGTACGACCCTATTTAGTCCAAGGGTCATATAGAGCGCCAATCGAGTAGAGAATATTAGGTATTCACGGGCAATTGCCAGATTGGCGATTGCCCGTAAAATTCGTGGCCTCCGCGTTCACGAGGTAGTAAACTCGATTAATCGGAAACCACCGACACCCCCGGGACGAGCAATAAGTAATTCAGCTGTCGCTCGTATTCCAAGTTGAATAGACAGTTTAATTCAAACCAATAAATACATTTGCACTTTCTTCATTGCAACAACAATTATCTCATAAAAAAGATAAAAAATTCAAATTTTTTCTTGATTACAATACTCGGAAATTAAATTTATTTAAAAAATTATTTTATTTCAAATTTAAAAATGAAATCCGCTGCTAAGTCTCAAATTATCTGTTTTGGTAAGAGAACAAAATTTCATTTGAGCAGATGTTAAGATTTCATCAAATTACAAAAGATTTCTAAGACAAACATTCCACCAGAAATTGAATAGTTAAATTTTCAGTGAAAAAATTTTTTTTTTCAACTTAAGAAAAAAAACATATTTTCAACAAAATAGTTCTATTTTCATACAAAGAGAATATTTTAAAACTAAAATAATAAATCTTCAACTGGAATACTTACACTGTCAATTAAAAAATAATATTTGAACAAAAAAAAAAACGATTTTTCAACAAAAAAATTAAATTTTCAACCAAAGAGATAAAATTTTAACTAAGATGAAGAATCTTAAAAAAAACTTTTCAACCAAATTTTTTAATTTTCTACAAAGTAGATCAACTTCAGCCAAAGTGGATACTTTTCAACAAAATTGTTTAATTTTCAAAGAAGGAGATTCCATTTCAACCAAATAGTTGAATTTTCAAACAAGAAGATTAGTTAGTTTAGTTTAGATTAGTTTAATTCGAACCAATAAATACATTTGCACTTTCTTCATTGCAACAACTATTAACTCAAAAAAATATTTGAAAAAGTCAAATAGTTTCTTGATTACAATACTCGGAAATTAAATTTATTAAAAAAATTATTTTATTTCAAATTTGAAAATGAAATCCGCTGCTAAGTCTTAAATTGTCAACTTTGGTAATTACCGATGTAAATGCAGATGTTAAGATTTCAACAAATTTCAAAAGATTTCAGACGATATCTTTGGGTTTCGAATTTTTTTTTTAAATTCAACGTTATGGAAATATCTCAAAATATTTCAAAGGGTTTTTAATTATTTCGTATGATTTTAGAAGATTTAGGGTGATTTTGAAAAATTTCAAAGGATTTAAGATTTTGAGAGATTTTAAAAGATTTCAACTTTACAAGCCTCTTTTAATGGTTTAAAATGATTTTAAGTGATTCAAGAATATTTTTTAAAGAATTTCCGAAAATCTTTTGTGATTTTATGGCCATTGAAAGGATTTTAAATGATTTCACAAGATTTTGATGAGTTCCAACTAATCTTAGAAGACTTAAAGGGATTTAGAGAGATTTTAACGAATTTGTGAAAGTCTTCAATGGACTTCAAATTATTTCACTTAGATATTGCAAAACTTCTCAACGTTTCAAAATATTTCAAAATATTTCACAACATTTCAAGTTGAATCTGAACATTTCAAGCAATTTTAGAGGATTTCTAGAGATTTAAAAATATTTTTAAAAATTTCACTGGAACTCTCAGGATTTCAAGTATATTCAACAAGTTTAGAAAATAATTAGGCATTTCAAATCATTAATAAAAATTTTCAAACAAAAATTTCAAACAAGGCACATTACTTTTAGAGAAATATTTTTGATATAACTATTATTAAATGAAAAATGTTTACTTCAGGTATTTTTTTTCTCTAAAGTTTTCCTTTAATTCTCTTCCAAAATTAATTCCGACTATGAGAATAATTTCATCAATTTTATAAATAATTTTTACAATGCTCATTTTTTATCTTGAGATAGCTAGTGAACATTGTTAAATAAAAAATTCAATTCGAACCAATTTTTTATAATTAGAATAATTTTTTTAATTGTCAATTTTTGATTGTTTTTAAATAGTTATTTATAATGCAAAATGCCACAAAACCATTTTTATTACATTTTTGTTACCTGCTTTGGATTATTCATTGATATTTTCTTAAAAAGGTATAGAATTAGTGAATTCAGATTCGCTTAACAGATTTTCATATCGTGGATGAAGCTCCTTTACTCCCTTAATTGTTATAAACAAATTGATAAAAAAAAATTATTTTTGTTATATTTGGAAGTCTGGAGGATGCGTCTTTTAGCAGATTCGTTTATTTTACCCTCAAGAATGATATTACAACAATAAGACGATTTTGCAAATAGAGAATTTTCCTTTTCTTCGTAATTTCTTTTTAAAAATAATTAAATCCTAATAACAATACTCTTTCTTCAAGGCAATTTTTCTAGACATGAATTCAACTAATATGAACGTACGAACCAAATTTTTAGAAAAATTTTTCGCTTGCTATTAGGGTCCAGCAATTTTAAAAGTGCCTATTTTATGAATTTCTTTCTAAGAGTTGTTTATGACAATTAAAAATGTTGTTAAGTTTCAATAAATTCTGTTGAGGTATTGTTATTGCCGGTGAAAGAAACGATTCTGCTACAGAAAGCCTTTTCTGTATCTAATAGCCTATTCATTGAATTTGTTTATAAGCATTGTTTAAACAATTAAAAATGTTGTTAAGTGTCAATAAATCCCGTTGAGGTATTATTATTGCGGGTGAAAGAAACGATTCGACTACAGAAAGCCTTTGCTGTATCTAATAGCGCCTATTTACTGAATTTGTTTAGAATAATTGTTTATAACAGTGACAAACGATAATAATTGTCAATACATCATGTTGAAGTATTATTCTCTAGAGTCAAAGTAACGATTCTG
The DNA here is from genome assembly GCA_932195095.1 of Andricus curvator. NCBI lineage: Eukaryota > Metazoa > Arthropoda > Insecta > Hymenoptera > Cynipidae > Andricus > Andricus curvator. Next base: position 4,043 of record CAKNYM010053056.1, on the reverse strand, counting down.
CTACAGAAAACCTTTTTTTCAACTAATAGCGTCTGTTTATTGAATTTGTTTACAAAAGTTATTCATTACAATAAAAAATTATAATAATTTTCAAACATCCCGTTAAAGTATTATTCTTGAGGTTATAATAAACGAATACAATTTCTAAAGATTGTATAAAATCTAAAAAAGAAGATTTCGAATCCTTCATTCCATACCGCGTTACGTCGTGCTTAGGCTGTGTACAGCTACCGAACGCGACATAGAGCTGTACAGTTAATCGCCTTTTTTTATCAAAGTTTAGCGCAGAAACTAGCGTTCAATATCAATTATAGCCACTTAAAAACATTATAGTCGCCAAACGAAGAAATTTCTGAGTAAAGGTTGGAGAAAATATAAAAAAAAAGATTTCGACGCCTCCATTCCATACCGCTCCACGTCGTGATTAGGCGGTGTACAGTGCTATGCCGCCATTGGTCAATGTAAACTGACCAAACACGACGTGGAGCGGAATGGAATAGAGCCGTCGATTTCATGACGCTTGCAGTTCTCATGCTCTTATCTTCAAGTATAAACATCGTCCTCAATTATTTATTAGAAACATTGGAGCTTATTTTAAAATATACCGTAAATCAAAAAAAAAATGTCATAATATGGCGTGTTAAAATAAAAATAAACCATTGAAAGGTTTGCTCCTTTATAGAGACCGCACGGCGTATATTAATACTGTGAGGAAATCGCTTTATTATTGGACTTTAATGCCATAAAAAAAAAAAATTTCAAGTGAAGATTGTAGAAAATCTAAAAAGGAAAATTCTGTCGCTTCCATTCTATACTGCTGCAGTCGCGTTTAGTCGGTTCACAGCGAAAATGCGACGTAAAGCTGCACACCGACAAAAAGGCAACGTGGCGCTGTACACCGCCTAAATATGATGTGGAGCGGTATGAAATGGAGGCATCGATTTCATGACGCACCCTTTTATTCAGCTGTCATTCTCATGTCTCCAAGTATAAACATTGTCTTCTCTTCTTCAATAGAAACCTTGGAGCTTATTTTTAAATGGCTCATAAATCAGCTAAAACAGGACGCGTTAAACTTAAAATTTCATCAGAAGATTTTCTCCTTCATAAAGACCATCCGACGTATACTAAATCTTGCAGTGAATCTCTTTTTTGATCGGAGTTCAGCGCAGAAACTACCGGTTAATATCTCGACGCCTCCCTTCCTTACTGCTCCACATCGAGTTTAGGCGGTGTACAGCGTCACGTCGCGTTTGATCAGTGTACAGCTTAACGTCGCGTTTTATCTCTATATGGATCCAGCTTATACATAGTAGCAGGAGCTATACAACGACCAAGAGCTACACACTGACCAAACACGACGTGGCGCTGTACACCGCCTATACACGACGTGGAGCAGTATAAAATAAAGGCGTCGATCTATTAGAGACACTTAAAGCCATTTTAGTCTTCAAGTATAAGCATTGCCTTCTCTTCTTTAATAGAAACCTTGAAGCTTATTTTAAAATGGCTCATAAATCAGCTAAAACAGGACGTGTTAAACTTAAAATTTCATTAGAAGATTTGCTTCTTCACAGAGACCATCCGACCTATACTAAACCTTGCAGTGAATGTCTTTTTTGATCGGAGTTTAGCGCAGCGAATACTTGTTAATATCTCGACGCCTCCCTTTCTTACTGCTCTACATCGAGTTTAGAAAGTGTACAGCGTAACGTCGCATTTTATCGGTGTACAGCTTTACGTCGCGTTTTATCTCTGTATGGATCCAGCTTATACACAGTAGCTGGAGCTATACAACGACCAAGATCTGCACACCGACCAAACATGACGTGGCGTTGTGAACTGCCTATACTCGACGTGGAGCAGTATACAAAAATCCGAACGTATACTCAATCTTGCAGTGAATGTATTTTTTGATCACAGTTTAGCGGAGAAACTACCGGTTAATATCTCGACGCCTCCCTTCCTTA